>OZ007570.1:17425973-17458473 GCA_963931925.1 Onchidella celtica | reverse complement strand
AGGGGAAAGAACAAAAAAAATTTTTTTAAAAAGGAAGAAAAACGAACAAAAAATAAAGAATTTTAATAATCGACAATCAAATACCGATAGGCCGCACATCAACACGGGACGCTAAACTACTCCACAATTACAAACAGTGCTAGATCTAGATGTAGTAGTAGTAGATTGTTCTAAATATTGATTTTACTTCTCGAGCGAGACATAGTTCATAGTGAGTTTCTAGAGATCTATCTAGTAGACTAGTAGGCCTAAGCGTAAGTAGTAGCAGTAGGAAGGCCTACCACAGTAGTAGCGGTAGAAAACGTAAACATTTCGTAGTAAGTTCGGACCTCTGACGTCATCCATTGTAACTACCACAGCCAATCAGAAGCGTGGTACAGCGTTGTGTCATAATCTATCTCTAACTAGCAATCTGATTGGGTGACCTAGATGTGTATGGGGCTCTGTGTAGCTACATGTAATAAAAACATCATATTTTTGTATGATTGGTCAATTACATCTTGTGATACAAGGACGAATCTGCAAAACCAACCGATCTTTGGTGCTGGCTTCTGGTACATTGATTTTATATGCACGCTGTGAGCCTTACACATTGCTAACAAATTATGTGTAGTTGGGAGGTCAAAAGTAAAGTAAAGTACCTGATTAACGTCTATGCAGTCTTTATAAATACATATACACCCATTACTGTTAAACTTTTTTTTTGCTTACACAGAATGAACCTAAAGGAAAATGAGGCTCCTGACAAGTATCGCCATCCTTCTGGTGGTGTCTGAGAGCTGTGTTTGTGGACCAGGAGAGCCTGGAGTTGCAAGAAAGGCGAAGCAACGACAAGCGCCAAACTACACTGCTGAATTTCTACAGCAGCTACTGGAGACAATCCAAAGAAGGTCGCCCATTCCAGTAGCAGAGAGGACCTTAAATGATAAACGTCTCTACAACCAAATATCCAAATACAATCTCAAAGTGATACACACATACATACCCTTTCTGGAAAAGAATGATGTTCGTGTGGTTGACAAAGATAACCTTATTTTTCTTTCTATGGATGAAATTCCAAGAGCTATTGATTATGTTTTTCGGAAACATCACGGTGAAGGTGCCAGAAAGATATACCATAGAATGAAAAAGAACTACTTTGGAATAGGCGAATTTCGAATCAAAAAAGTACTCAACAGCATGGAATTACGACAGCAAACAAGACCAGTTTTCAAAAACAAACCTAAAATGAAGACAGTATTGGCACACTCTATAAATGAGAGACATCAGATCGATTTAGTTGATCTAGACTCTGTAACCACAGGCAACCGTTATGTGGTTGCCATTCTGGACGTATTCAGTAGGTATCTCTGGCTAAGATCATCAGGGCAAAAAAGCGCAAAATCAGTGGCAAGTGCTGTGTTTAAAGTACACGAAGAATGGGGGAGCCCTCGCATCATTCAATGCGACAACGGTGGCGAGTTTAAAGGAGAGTTCGAAGCACAAGCTGTTAATCCCTCACAGTTTCCATGGGCAAACCACATGCAATTGATCCTTTGTGCTTCGACTGCGGAATTTTTGGTAAACATACGTGTCAAAAACCCAACAAATTCATATCAAACAAAACGATATTTACTCTTCCAGACACTGTGTTATTATTAATCTTTGCATTGGCTACACGCTTTAGCGACAAGACTAGGGATAATATTTCTTTACTGTGCAAAAAGTTTAATGATTTAATAAACGATGACACTTTCCCACAGTTGCAATACCGAGAATGGGCTAAGACTGTTTTCAATTGGAGAAACTGCTCAGAAGATTTTAATAAAGCTTTTCTTTCCGATAGAATTCCTTGTGTGGAAAAATGTTGTGAGTTTTGTGGCAAAAACTTCAATAGTTACAGTGGTTTAAACCGTGGACCAGATGGAATTGCACGCTGTTATCAAGATGATGATTTCTGTTCTACTTCATGCCAACTGAACTACAACGAACAGGAAGATCAATCACAAAACTGATTACAAAATAGACGTTCTTCCCAAAGCCATTTTACAATACAAAGGCATGTAATTATCTGCTCTTGTTTGTCGGGCAGTATCGTATTTGTGTTATTCCAAAGGTAAGAGACATGACGTACTAGTCCACAGTCACTACAGACAAAGAAGATATGTGGTTACAGTGGGGAAGAAATGAAATGCAAAGGCAAACTATAACTTATACAGGGTGACCCCCCCCAAAAAAACCGCCCATATTTAAAATGCTAATAACTTCTACCACTTAGTCATGAGCGAAACATCTCCTGGGATAAAGCAGCTGTTGGTGATGGGGAGGCCGTTCCATGCTTTGGAAAAAGGTGTATCGGATGGTGATTGAGTTTCTTCTCAAGTATATTGTGAGCTTCTTCTGTATAAACACTGTATAAACCTACATACTTTTTAGTACAGACATTTTAAAATTTTAAGGAAAATGCATTTCTCTCTCCAGATAGAAACCATTTTCCAAGAGATACAAATTGATACGGGTCCTTGATTAGTCCGGCTGCACTCTATATTAAGCAATTTTTAGTTCAGAACAATAAAGAATTTATTTCGTTTGTATTAACTTGAATTTTTCGTTCATATAAATTAGGAAGAATAGTCTCATTTGTGAAAATTAATTTTTGTGCTTTTCGTCTTTAGAGGGGCAAAAAGTAACTTCCATTTTCCCTCTTTGCCATGCCTTTCGGTGACCTAGCCACCTAAGCATAGCAAAGAGGAAAAATCGAAAGTCTCTATGTGTCCCTTTAAACATGTAATTTGATTTCTGAGTTGGGAATACTCAAGAAGAATCATTAAATTTTTGAAACTTGTAAATTACTTTTGTCTGAACATTTAATTTCAATTTTGAGTTGAGAACAATAAAGAAGACATGTTGAGTTGAGAACAATAAAGAAGACATGTTGAGTTGAGAACAATAAAGAAGACATGTTGAGTTGAGAACAATAAAGAAGACATGTTGAGTTGAGAACAATAAAGAAGACATGTTGAGTTGAGAACAATAAAGAAGACATGTTGAGTTGAGAACAATAAAGAAGACATGTTGAGTTGAGAACAATAAAGAAGACATGTTGAGTTGAGAACAATAAAGAAGACATGTTGAGTTGAGAACAATAAAGAAGACATGTTGAGTTGAGAACAATAAAGAAGACATGTTGAGTTGTGAACAATAAAGAAGACATGTTCAATATAAACGTATCACTTGTTTCCTTGGTCTTCATTGGGGGGAGATATAAATATCAATTTCACTTCAGATTTAGTATATTTGTATAAAAATATTGTTCCATTTACATACAGACATACACACCGACAGACGGACAGAGTGAATCCAGTATACCACCCCCCCCACCCCCCTCCAACTTCATTGTTCCATATCTGACAACATTTCACGGGTGAAGCAAGTATACCTTTAGTAGACTTTCCGAACAATCATGTACTGGACACTTTTCAGAAGAATCGCATATGACGGCTTACATGATTACGATGAAATAAATAGTAGACTTTGTGATACGCGATTCTTCTGAAAAGTGACCAGTACATGATTTCCGAACAATCATGTACTGGTCACTTTTCAGAAGAATCGCATATGACGGCTTACATGATTACGATGAAATAAATAGTAGACTTTCAGAACAATCATGTACTGGTCTACTTTTCAGAACAATCACGTATCACAGACGTGTACATATACATACTTTCCCTGACCCTATCCTTATCCTCAGCCCTAAATCTTATCGCATCCCTAAACCTGCACTCTTTCAAGAACAAAAAAAAAAAAGAAAAAAGGAAGAAAACAAGATGAAACGAAAAGTTAATGATAATTAATTAAGGCTGTTGTCAAAGAGCAATATCGGGCGGAGCTCTGTTGCTCTGGAGTCATAAAAGGCTTTAAAATACGTACCCCCAGGGCAAAAAAACTTGGGGGACGTAAGTACTTGTAACAACGGCCTTCAAAAATGTCAGATTTAACAGGCTCACTTGACTTTCAGAGATAGAGTGCTTTCAGCCAAGGTTACAGTTGTTTTTTTTTGTTTTTTTTTTACTTTGTCCTTTTACAATATTCTGCAGTCGGTTCTACAGGGATCAATAACGCTGCAGGAAATGGTACATAGCCCTCGAAAACACAGTGCAATATTAGATAGCTAGTGGCACATTTCTTAATCTTTAGCTCTTTATGCACAGTTAAGAACGTTGTTAGGGGCACGTAGCCTAATTACAAAGCCAAAAGAGAAAATGCTGAGTTGTGTTCACTGTTCAGCTAGCAATGGCTTGTAATGTAAAATACAGCACAACCCACAGCTTTACTGGTAGGTTAAACCAGGAAGTAAAATTTCCAAGATTTGTTCTTCCCATCCTGAGAGAGCTATTGCAATGAAATAGGTTCGCTGTGCATAGTGCTTAATCCCTTATCTTTAGCCAAACTGTATCACAGACAAGCGGTAAGTGGCATTATCATCCTACAACGCTCCTACAACCCTTATGAGACGTTATCTTCTGGCAGTCTGTAGGCGACAAGAATGTGGTCATCGAGACACAAGTGCTCATCAAGACATTTAACTTAGTGTGACAGACAGACAGACAGACAGACAGACACAGTGACGGACGGATGGACGATGGACGGACGAACGAACAGGCAGAGAGATAGATAGATAGATAGATAGATAGATAGATAGATAGATAGACAGACAGACAGATAGATAGACAGAGAGATAGATAGATAGATAGATAGATAGATAGATAGATAGATAGATAGATAGATAGATAGATAGATAGATAGATAGATAGATAGGTAAGTAGGTAGGTAGTTGGGTGTGTAGAATTCTGTTCTTCACCCAATGTGCATACAAGAGCTTGTATAATGCTACCTCCATTCCACAAACCAAGACACTGAGTATTGAACATTCCAGTTGTAACCTGTCGTTACCCAGCTGTCGTATGATTACATACCGTGCCTTTATGTGAACCTATGTTGCTGATAGGCATTAATTCCCTCTGTCCCAGAAGTGGAAAAAAAAAATCAATGTGGACCGTTTACAATGTCCTGAATGGCGTTTAAAGTGCTTTTCGTTTGTTGAGGTCTTTATTTTCATAGGATCTCTGCCCTTGACATTTGTACCTCAACTGAGGGCAGAGATGAAAAGATAGATAGATAGATACTTTGTGTATTTTCTTTTCACACGAACATAATGGGCCTATTATTATTGGCAAAACAATGTGCTGTTCTGTTCTGTTCGCCGTTAAATGCAGGCTCAGTGTAATTTGACTCCACAGATTTCTAGGCATAAATCATTATTTTAGAAAGGACAAAAGTGGTTGGGGTTGGAGGGGGGGGGGGCAAAGACATATCATAACAGTGTATTAGAACAGGAGAACTGAGGAGTAATTGAGGAGAGAACTCGAGGTTCTTTATTTTTATGAATACTGAGGAAGGGAGAATGGAACGATTGACACTGTGCCCCCCCCTCCCCAAACCTTCATTTTCAACTAGACTTTCTCTACGTCGTTGGATGTCCTTGAGCATGTCGTGGGGATGGGGGTGTCGGGGTAGGGGAAGGGAAACAAAGGGGGGGGGGGTAAGACACTCGTTGCCCCCTTAGGGTGTCATAGTCTGTGGTGGGACTCAGTTGATAGAACAATGAGGAGGAAGTATAATATTGAATTGGTTTTGTTTTCTGTTTACAGTCGTTCGCACCTACCTATAAAGAAAAGAGTGGCGTACACTACTGATCGATGGGGGCCAACAGCACTATGCTGATCCCCCCGAGAAACAAAAGAACTCATCCCCACTACTGATCGATAATGCTCTGGTCTTGGTGGTTGCCAAGACGTACTTGAGAAACTTTATAGCGCCTGTTTACTTCCTTGTCAGAAGGAGATAGGGTTGTAAGGCACAGAGTGAACTAACTGGTAGGACATTTAGACAGTATCTGTTACTTACGTTGTAAGTATGTCATTTTGAATGCTTTCCTTATAATCACTAGCTAACTCGAGCGAGATAAATCTTGCAAATTCTTTGCAGTAAGCCTAAAGAGAGGTGAAAAACGAAATTTCCTATCTTACTTTTCTATTATTCCAGGCGAAATAATGCGTCTCTTTTTGGGGGCTTAAAGAACAGATTGTAAATATGTTGCATTTTGTTTCAAAATGGATGTGTCCACGTAAACTATCAGCCAAAACTGAGGCAGCACAGAAAGTTTCAAAATTTTTGGTCACGTAGTCTCCAAGTTTTAGATGTTTACATGTTCACTTTCTAGCTCCATTACAGTACAGCATGGTAATGATTCAAGTTATTGCCATAGTTAGTGGTATTGGTTTATCACTACTGCCATAGTTGCAGTTTGTCAATGTTGCTATTTATCCTTAATTCGAGAACTATCACAATTGAATTATTAGGCATTTCCTCCATAGTGTACGATTGTATCCCTGCGCATCTTAAAGCCCCGGCGGGCACAAGCCGATTTTGATCCTCCGATAAGTTTGATAGTGACGTCACGACATTGAGTTTCATTGACATCCAACTGATGCTTCTAGAGGTGTCCTTAAAACCAGAGAGTATATATTATAGGGAGAGGTTTCACTATTTGTCGATTTGCGCTGCGAGACATGGGAGGCTCTGCGAAACCACTGTTAGCATGGAGCGGAAAGTAGGTCGCTGCGGTAAACGATACCCGTTTGTGCATTTCCCCCCGGGGAGGGGGGGGGGTAAGAGCTTACAAACGGTTGTAAATAGTTTCAATCAGCCCAAAAATATGAACAAACCAACCACAGCAAACACATATACACACTGTCTTTGGTGAAGAAGGCCTCTTTCAAGTCTTCAATTTCTTGTTTACCGCAGAGACCTAGTTCCGCGATTTGGCGGAAGTGAACCCTCTCTAGACATGTATACTCTCTGTCAAAACTCAATGTCATGGTGTCACCATCCAACCAGCTAGCCGATCAAAATCAGCTGGTGGGCACCCGGGCGTTAATGAACGGATAATCTGCATGTTCCTGGTTGACGAATCCCCCGAAAATCGTAGGATCATCAGGAAATGTGCCCAGTCTACTCTTTTATTCAGTTCCTCTTGTCAGAGAACCATATCGAAACTCATTCGTGAAATTATTATCCAAAGTTTTATCATTAAAAATCATTTCTATAGTCTTTTATCTCGTTCTTTAATTCTGTTGCCTTTTGACTTGCCCTATCTCTCTCTCTCTCTCTCTCTCTCTCTCTCTCTCTCTCTCTCTCTCTCTCTCTCTCTCTCTTCTCTTCCCCGCTTTAGGGAACTGAAAAGTGTCCCTGGCTCTGTGAATTATACCCACATGACTGTTTCCAATAACCCAGTATATTACAGCACAGAATGCTCAGCTACATTTTCGTTGTCATCTATACCGAGGAATTTCAAAACATTTATTATTCAAATGCACCCGTCTGTCCCCGGAATAGATGCTGCCGGCGTAACAACATCGTCCATTCGTCTAGGTAACTTTTTTGTCTTTTGACGTATTGCTTTATTCAGACATTGAGTACTGCTAACATTTCTATAGGTTCTGGGGCGCAGCTGTAGGGTCTGGCGGGGGGGGGGGGCAAGACTGTATTAAAACCGTATTTAAATCAGCTCAGACTGCTCAGGACGTTTTCAAAGGGGTCCATAAATTATTATGGCCCATTCCATGTGACATGATTGTGTTACATCTGAATGCCGTATCTTCACCTTGCTAACTTCCTGAGTGAATCATTAAATGAGATACTTATCACTTAAACCTTTCTGACATGTTTTCTTCCTCAGATAACAATACATGTTCTTGTCAATAAACCATTTTTGAAGTTAAACCAAGGATATTTTGGTCGATATTTATTTCTTCATTCTATATTTTCTCATACTTGTTGACATTTCATGGAATGGGCCTTATCATCAATTTTGGGGGGGGGGGGCGGATGCAAATGCAAAGTTAGTTACCGAGGCAGTCCCAAAGATCCCAACGAAAATCCTGAGACACAAATAGAATTAGTATAAACACGGTCAGACAGACAGACAGACAGATAAAGTGGATGCAGTTGAACTCTCGTACACTTCAGCCACACCCTCAGCCGCCCTTCCACACTGATTGTCCTAGCGGAGATGTAAAGAATGGCTATATTAAATCCGGAACAACAGCTACCTGTCGTTGTATTGTAACTACGCCCGGCTACCCAGCCGGTCCGGCTCAGTGGCACACCTTAAATGGCACGCACGTTGGGACGAGAAATGCCCTGAACGGTTCTACCACTCTGACAATACGAGTTAGGAAGCTAAAGATTTATTGACTGATTTATTTACTTGTTGTTTTTAAAGAAGGACAGAGAGGTAACAGGCATCATATTCGACTCCTCCTAAATCGAGCCTTAGTAAGATTATTATGCGAGTGTGCAGGTTAATGCAGTCTAAAAATGAGGAAGTCGTATGTTCTACATAACCTGAATATTATTGCGATTATCGTTTTGCTTATCCAAATTTGCCATCATCCGCCAAAGTGATCCACTATATTAGCAATGTGATTTCATGTTGATGTTTTCAGAATCGTCTCGAATATATTATTGTCAGACGGAATCTTTCACTGGACACAGTCCTGCTGTCTTCTTTTTTACCCAAGTTTGCAAGTAAGTTGAAGTACTGTACATTGTCACTTGGTTACATCAGAATAAATCCTATAACTGCCATGAATATGTGTGTGTATGCGGGTGTGTGTGTGTGTGTGTGATCCCATGAAAAAAGAACATTGATTATTAGTTAAACTGTCATTAGTATTACCTTTATTATTATTATGTATTATTACTATCCTGTATTTTCCAGTCTTCTGAAGGTGTCGGAGAACTTCACCTATCTTGGCAGTACACTGTCTTCCGCGGCTCGTGTTGATACTGAAATTCTCTCAAGAATCAGCAAAGCCAGCTCTGCATTTGGCAGGCTTCGAAAGAGAGTGTGGGATGTTGCCGGCATTCGCACAGACACTAAGCTGAAAGTGTACAATGCTGTGGTCCTTCCCACCCTACTCTATGGGGCTGAAACCTGGACAGTGTACCAATCGCATGCCAGAAAGCTAAATCACTTTCATCTGGCCTGCCTTAGAAAGATCCTAAGGATCAAATGGCAGGATAAAATTCCAGACACTGAGGTCCTCAATCGTGCCAAGGAATTGAGCATCTTCTGCCACCTGAAAAAAATTCAGCTACGTTGGGCAGGACATGTTGTCAGAATGCCCGACTCCAGACTCCCTAAGCAAATCTTCTTCTCTGAGCTCTCCAATGGAACGAGGAATGTTGGGGCCCCAAAGAGACGTTACAAAGACACTCTCAAGCAATCACTGAAGGCCTTTGCCATTGATGTGAGTGAGTGGCAAAAGCTCTCGCTTGATCGTGCAAATTGGAGGGCGGCCCTTACCAGAGGCAGCAAAGCATGGGAAGCTGACAGAGTCCAGCAGGCTATCAAAAAAAGAGAACGGCGCAAGAAAAGGCCCAGTGGTACTGAACCAACGGAGCACTCTTGTCATTTATGCGGAAGGGTCTGCAGGGCAAAAATAGGACTTATCAGTCACATGAGAAGCCATAAGTCATGAAAGAACAGTCTTTCCATTCTGTCCTCTGTGTCCTTTAGTTCTCTTTATTGTCCATGTGTTGAAATTCTCAACAATTTCTGTTCTTTATTCCTCTGGCGTTGTTAAGGTCATCATCATACCTGATGGACGAACTATTATTATTATTATTTTCCTGTGTAGTGTAAGGAAGCCAAGGGACAGAAACACTCGTCTCTAAGGGCTTGAAACACTTGTTTGTAAGGATTTCTCTCCCTCTGAAGGTCTCCTGTAATGCCGCACTTCTGTGAGTTTCATCTTTTATTTTTTAAATTCCACTTGGGAGTGATTTTTAATTGAGTCAGGAGACATTACTTATAGGTTACTTTTTTTTTTTTAATCTTCAATTCACAGATAAAATGAATGATTCAAGTTCTCTCACACTTCGAAAAACTAGACCCACTGGCCAATGTTTTACAGACGGCGGTCTCATAAACGTGTTTTGCGAGGTGCCCGCGCCGGCCATTCAACCATATCCAGTGTTCAAAATACTGCTGAATAACCAGGCATTAACCAACTTCCATAATGGCAGTTTGGAAGCTGGTGTCTACAAATACAGTACATGTATTATGATCAAGCGCGCTGTGCGCGACAGTTTTAATTTGACATGCGTGGTGGGAAATGGGCTGTTTCCAGATTTAGCGAATGCGGTCCAGCTGCAGATTGATGCAGTGGATACAGAGCCGATCTATCCATTTCCAGCGTTGCAGGGTCTTCCTAGGAATGTTTCCACACAAGGTGCGATTCTGTCATAGTTAAAAACCCTGAAAATGTTGCATTTTCTTGTTGTGTCAATGATCTGGCTGTCAGTATCTAGTTTTATTTTGGGTGTTATCCCTCTGTGTGCTTTCAGTATTGATATTGAAGAGTCCATTAGGGATTTTATTGTCTTTATTTGTTTTTTCCATTCCTGGCTGCTGCTTTTGTTCTATATATTTCTTCTTCTTCTACCTCATTTGAACACTCTACACGATTTTATGTTGCTCTTTGGTTCTCTGTTGTTTTTTTTATTGTGAATTCTTACGTCAAGACCATGATCATAATGGACACACTCGGTTACTTTAATTTAATTAGGCGTATACCTGCAGACTCGATTTCCTTATAAAGTGTTTTGATATTTCGGATGTGGTGTTCTTGCCCCTGAAATAATTTGCTCTTTTCTCCCAGGACTTCACCAACAATGGACACAGTCCTTGATGCAGATTGATGGCATCTTTCACGTTCCTCTCAAATGTTTTATCAAATCCACCAGCGACGATGGTCACATTAAAAATAACCATTCCAGTACCGGTACAATTCTGATATGCCGAAGCAACCATGATCTGATGCCAATAAACGATGACAAGTCACACTGTGTTATGAATATTATTCAAGAAAGTTCTGTGACAGGAAAGTCGTCCTCTTCTAGGGTTGGAAATTACTAACAAATAACTTTTCTCGCCTTGAGTTCTTGTGGGAACTGGAGCCGAGCGATAAATTTCTGTGTATCACTGGTGGTACATGGGGTCTGGATGGTTAAAAAGAACAAGAAAAAAAAAGAAACAGAATGGATTATGAAATGTCTTATTTCCAGAATGGATTTGTCAGTATCTATTTATCAAATATCTCATCGCTGGTATTCGCTATTGCCAGGTGAAATTAAACTTCCACACCAAGAACCTGACGAAGAAAAACCACAAGTGTTTTCATTCTCGCCTGATGGGAAAGCAACCATAACCGTGGAAACATACGGTTAGCCCGAGCCAACAGAGTACGTTGTCAAAGTAGAAAGGGGCAAAACCTATGAAACGTTAGACAGCGACAGATACTCTGTGACGGTATACAAGACTTACGCCCCCTTTTGGCAGGGTAACCCTGAGCTTGGGGGCTGAATACGACGAGGGCTCAGGAAAATAAAAAATATATTCTGACAGTGAAAAACGGCATAGGTGATGGCCTGGACTTTAGCTTTGAAGTTGTTCATCCAGGTGAGGACTTGTATCAACGACTTTTTCGTATTCATTTTCTGGTCACCTCCACCCCTTCTGTTTTTTTGGGTCTTCTTCTGTACTCTGCTTCATTGTAATCTATCCCTCCGTTATTTTTTGTCATCACTGTTTTTTGTTGTTTTTTTTCGTCAAGTCAACATTTCTATGTTTTCCTTTTTCCACTCTTGCAATGTCTCTCCTCAGTAGTCTACTGGGACGTAACGCTCTCAAAATCGGCAGGTACACAATTATCTCATCATGAAATTTGGTAGATTTTCGTGAACTATTAGGAAAATCAAATGTTATCAGGTTACCTAGAGACCTGAAATATACCAAAAAAATAAAATACACCTTTTTCTTCTGTTAGTAGGGAAGAAAACGATAACAATGATAATCACATTATCAAACTTCACGCGAGAAGCTCCAGATTCATAGAATAGACACGTTTATTATTGGAATTTCATTTTTGAGAATATAATTTCTTACACAAGTGTTATCACATTCCGATTCCCAGGGTTACCATCGAAATCTCCTTCTGACGACTCAGTCTCGACAGAGGAGTTGGAAATTGGCATCGGAGTTGGGTTTGGTGCTGTGTTTTTGCTCATTATCGTTGTGTCAGCCATTTGGTGGTATCGTCGCCAAAAACACGTCAGGAAAGAACATTTAAAGAGGGCCAGCTTAACGCACGACAAAGTTTTCTTCAAACCAGGACCTGATTACCGATATAACAATGACAGAGTTTCCAGTATGTTGTTGTTGTTATTTTGTTAATGTTTATCTGTAATGTTAGATCAGGAGGGGAAGGGAAGTGGTACTGTAATGGTTAACTCTAAGAATACCAGTCCTAGTATTCCATGTACATTTCTTTAGCATTTCATTTGATATTGACATTAACAGTACCATTGTCATCTTTATCTTTGCATTATTTTCGTCATCATCATAACGATCATTATCATCATCATTATCTCTATCACCATCACTATCTTCACCATCATCATCAACATTACTATCATTTTCATCATCATCGTCATCATCACCATCTTTACCATCATTACTTTTGGGATTTGTATTAGAATAATTTGGATGAATCTGAATGTACACATTTGGTTTGATTCATCGCTTTATAATAACTGCCTAATAATGGAGTTTTGGGCTAGCTTATGTGTAGGTGTCCTTTGAGAAATAATTCTTGCTGACACACTAATTCCTAATATGATAGTTCATAATGGTCTCCATTCGTTTTAATACTGCTGTGGCCAATTATGGCCAGTAAAATGCCCTTTTGAGACAACCTTTGAATGGATGGGGCTATAGCCCATAAGAAATATTAAAGCACTTTTACTTCCCCTTTTATGCCAGGATTCTGATTATCACTTTCACATTTGCGTCTACAGATGTGTATGATCAGCCATCGACACCCATCGTCAGTCACGGTGAAAGCGACTTAAAACTTGAGATTACAAATCCTCTTGCCATGGAAGACCCAGCCTACCTCGCAATACTCAGTGGTACCAGTTATGAACAACTTTTGAGACCCTCTGATTACATTGTATTGCTGGGACCTCCATCTGGTTATAATGATGACAAAGATCAAAACGGTAATAAAGGTCCAGAAGCAAGTGACTCTGCTACGGCGGTCAGCTCTCCTGTAAAGAGTACATCTGAAAGTAATAATGCTGAAAGGTTTTTTAGGGTATGTTAGGGCAACATCACCTCCATCTGATTACAACGTGGGCAACGATAACGTGTTCTATGAAATCTCCAACAAGATTAACCAAGATGCTGCCGGTCCGCCGAACAACGCAGCTGAGAAAATCAGTCTGGAACCGTATCCGATTATATACTAGCAAAAGAACCACCAACTGATTACAGCACGGACACAGATGATGAAGAGCCATAATTATACTTTTGCCCATAAAATAATCGCTGACCTGCCAACAAAATCAACTGTTGAGAGAGATACTGAAAATAACAACCATAGAGTATTTTCAGACACAGTGAATCCTTCACCCGACAACGTTATGGACAAAGACGACAATGGTTGTATTAACGCATCTGACACTGACCTGCCCAGGCGTTCGAAAGGTATTCGGAAAAAGGTTCTGGAGTTGATAGCACAGGAACATTTTCTGACTACATTACGGCAACAGAGCCATCACCTGACTACGACATGGACTTTAATGAAGCAGCAAACACGATGACCTATGGTCATGGCAGTCTGGAGCACACCGAAACATTTTCAGACCATGCCCCAAAATGGCAAGTTCCCCCGAGGTCTTCAGACTACATTGTAGCCGTAGAACTCCCACCCGATTGCAATATGGGTGACCGTGACGGTGAAGATGTCACGGATGATACGTCTCACAACTGGTACGACAACGGAGATTACCAGACCTACATTAAGAAAGATGATGCAGACATCGATGCTGATGACAAAAATGGGCACTAACACCTCCCGGAAGGTCTCTGAAAATTCATAGCTCATCACACAGGACGATAACCAGATGGCTGGACATTAAATAATTCAACTTCTGAGATGATGTATGTGGTCTGGAGGTTGTTGTTTTTTAAATGTGGGGGGAGGGGGGGGGGAAGAGTCACTGTGCCTGACATCTGCACTTACAGAGATGACGTATGTGTCGATTTTTGTTTTTTTAATGTAGGGAGTGGGGCGGGGGGAGGTGGATGTCTCAGGTGACAGTAATTTTATCGATGAAATCCCAGTGATTAGTTTACTGTGCCTGCCTTAAATAAGACAGCTCTTGCTATTGTAGCTTTGGTCTCTGCCATACGAAAAATATAATGTCATCAATGTTCAGCATCCCGGAAACATTAGTAACCATTATAAAACCATCACTATGATTTCAATTCATTTAGTTCGGCATGAATTATAGATTATTTCGGGAAAGACAAAAAAAAAAAAATGCCTCTCAAATCGGTACTCAATGAGAAATATTTCTACAAAGAGAAGGTATAAAGCCCCTTTATATCTCATTCACATTGTTTTGTCTGCAGAGTTTTGCTCATCTTTCTCAGATCATGGAATTACCTTGAAAGAATTTCACAGATATTGAATGATGCTTTCTTTAACACAGTTTCGTAATATTTTGCACAAATAATGACTTGACTTCCAGAATTCACCAAGAAGATTGTAACACTTGTTCAGATGTTTCGGATTTTTAAAATAAATTTTGAATTTGTTCATGTGATTATCAGTAGACCAAGACTGCCTCTTAGAACTAATTATTCTAGAGCTATAAATAAGTAGTATTTTGTCCTTAGCAGAAACAAAATTCTGCTTATGATATGGACGATTATAAGCATAGTGTTGATGAAAGCTACTGTTTCTTTTCAATCCCTTGACCGTGGGAGGGAATAATGTGAACAAGACATCCTCTCCTTTAATGATTACATTTTTTATTATTCGGCTTTAAAAATAATTATCGGTGTGAAGTTGTGAATGATAACTGTAGTTTTATTATTATTATTTTTTGTAATCGGTGAATAAGGTTTAGTTATTTCTGTTCGTAACATTCGTTTGTGAAACAGTTACAATTATTTACATTTTAATGGCAGTAAATGCACTGCCTGTACAATGTGCCATTCAAGACTGCCTCACATTGAGAGAAGAATTTAATGTAACTTTGTTTTTCGTACATGTTTTCTTCTCTTTGACCTAACAAAATACTTGCAATTATGCCTCAGTTGATGTGTAGTAATTGAAACAAACGATTTGTAAATGAATCACTACCCATGGACACATCATTATGTCATGATGTGAGACAAATCAAATTAATAAGTGCTTCATGAACTCATAGACTGGTAATTAGGATGCACAAGAAGTGCAGCTGAAGTTAACAAATATCGTTATTTTATCTACTGCATTTGATGCTTAAACAGACAAATATATATTTATAGAATTTTTTTTAAATTATAACTTACTTTTTATAAAATTAATTTTACTGGTTAGAAACATAGTTACTTTATTTGCTGAACATGGTACTGTAAATATATTATATATTTGCGTAGACGTTTTTATAATGTAAATTTCCTTTATATGTAGTTATTTTACTGTTAGCAAATAAACAGATCTTTTATAAGCCAACAATTGAGACGTTTTCTTGCCCTTGATTACTATTATCTTCTCTTAACTTTTTGGATTTCTATGCATGCTTTTTATCTCCTAATTGACATGGACTACTAGTCCTTTGTCATATTTGAGGTCTTTATTTTTAGGAGGTTCGCTGCCCTTGGCATTTACACCTCACTTTACTTGTTTTTATTATTTCTTGTTCTGGCGGGGGGGGGGGGGGGGGGGGGAGGAGATGATATGGATAAATTTTTAATCTATTAATTTCAATTTTGCCCGGGCAGCGGCCTTTCGGCCTGCTCTTTACGATTTCCAACTGCCAAGGTCCAACTGCCAACTATCAGACTAGTCCTTTGTCCATGCCAGTGTTTCTTCTTATAATCTTATCTTTGGAGGAAGACACTAGAAGTAAAGCTAGATGTCCTCCTGAGAAAGATTTTTACTCTGTCGTTTCCTCCATACCTTTGGGAAGATTATTTGTATTACATTTTGTCATATAACTCGATGTGCCTTTCGCCATCCATTAACTCATATAGCAGCTGGAATACCATCACATTCATCATGACAAGTTCAGATTAGGTAATCATCTTTAATTGTATTAAATTTTGGAGGATAATATTAAGCACTTGCTGGACGATGAAGCAACATAAAATAACAGAAGGTCGTTAAAATAGCAGTTTTCTGAACATTTCTGCCCTCTCTGAGGTGCAAATGCCAAGTCCAGAGATTCTCTGAAAACAAAGACCTCAAGAAACGAAAAGCAATTTAAACGCCATTCAGACATTGTAATCTGTTCACATTGTTTGTTTCCACTTCTGGGACAGAGGTAGTTAATGCGTATCAGCAACATAGGTTCGCCTAATGGCACAGTGATATAATTATACGACACTGGGTATCAACAGGTTACAACGGGAATGTTCAGTACCAGTGTCTTGGTCTGTGGAATGGAGGTAGCATTATACAAGCTCCTGTATGCATTTTGGGTGATGAACAAAACTGTACAGACTTACTTACCTACTTACCTACCTGCCTGCCTGCCTAGCTGTGTATCTATCTATCTATCTATCTGTCTACCTGTCTATCTATCTATCTATCTATCTATCTATCTATCTATCTATCTATCTATCTATCTATCTATCTATCTATCTATCTATCTATCTATCTATCTATCTATCTATCTATCTATCTAACTATCTATCTATCTATCTATCTATCTATCTATCTATTGCCCGGATTTTATGAACTTAGCTCTGGGCGGACGGATTTTGATAATCTCGACCAAAAACTGTAATAAACAATTTAATTACATATTAAATAACACTGAGATCAGTCTCTATCCACACCCCCCCCCCCCCTCAACTTGATGAAAAGGAGAGAACGTTTCCTGACTGATAAGAAAGCTTTTTCTAAAATAAATTAAAGTTGTTATAGATAAATTTTCATCTAACTTCCCTGATAGTAAAAAAGACAAACAAATCGGACACTTCACACTTTGTTATTGTTTATACTGACATTTGGTAGTAAAATTTAGTCGCACACTTTTACTAAAAACAATACGAAAAAGAATCAGAGATTTTAGGTTGTATTTATGAACCGTTACGACATAACCTTTAATATTAATTTTAGAATCACGCAGTTATTGGTTGGAGTTGATGAGTGACGCTGTCTAAAGTTTTTTTACCTCACCAAACATTTGTTTAGGTTGGATATATTCCTTTACCTCTCAATTTATTCTGTCTGTCTGTGTGTGTGGACCTTTTTGCGTGTTTCTATGTGTATGTGTGTGTGTGTGTGTGTGTGTGTGAGAGAGAGAGAGAGAGAGAGAGAGAGAGAGAGAGAGAGAGAGAGAGAGAGAGAGAGAGAGAGAGAGAGAAAGAGAGGGAGATAGAGAGACATTAGGTATTGCAACCGAGTTTGGCTTACCACAAGTGAATTACCACAAGTGCCAAGATCACTTTGTTTCTGGTTTCTGAAGGGGTTTGGTTTAAAAGGTGTTCGGAATGCAGGGTTACAATGTTGCTCATATAGGCATATATCTACCACCTACCACCGAGCATGAAAAAATATGTTGGATCCAGTGAGTTGGTCAAACTTGTGCCTACATAATTAATAGTCTATCTAGATCTGAATGTAATGTAGGAAAATGGTTGTAACCTAACCATGTTGTGTCTAAACTGAATGTGTACATCGTGGTACTAAAATTCTTTGGTTTCTTGGGCAAAGCTATTGAATCCGAGGGTGTATGCCTAATGTTCCAAAACTAATTTGACATCACAATACTAACTAGGGCCTATAACACCTTGATACAGTTGTTGCTAAAACAATACTCACACCGTCACTCCCCGATTCAGATCTAGAATCTAGATTTAGATCCAGTCTACTCGTTGGTTATGATTCCTAAACTAATTTAATATCAGGTGTCCACATTTGATAGATCTAATCCATTTTAGGGTTAGGGATGGGGGAGAACATTAAAAATAAAACAGGGTAATACTAATACTGACAGGTCTGGTTTGCTAAGTCCAAAATTCACATTGAACAGCTCGTGGGTGTAGGCACTGACAGTATGTACTATCAGAGACCTTATAATAGCGAGACAGGTAACTGCCGGGGCCGCTCCATACGTTTGCACTGCAGTGCAGTGTGACAGGCCCAGCGTGACCCAGATACAAATAACGGCGGTCGCCCAGTCAGCTGGGAGGCTGACAATAGTGGAATAAGAGGCGATGATGGGCACTATTTCTTTCAATTTACTGACGTTTAGATAAAGATGATAAATAGTTTTATGAGTGTGATAAAAGGAGGAAAGACTATGGATAGGACTGGGGAAGGAGAGGGTAGCAGCTATAAAAGAACTGATATTAATTGATTGACTTACTCAGTAAAAGTGTGTTATCCTAACGATAAATGAATGTCCTCTTTCAGTTGTTACTTGTTATCAAAGATTGTTGCCTTCCTCTTTGCACACGTTGTCCTGACCTTAGGCTGAATTTGTTCCAGGTTCTTACATTTGATCAGATGATGCAGTCGAATGTTGACAAAAAGATTAATAATCAGGAATGTTTTATCACAAGAGTCACATTGGAGAGCCTCTTCTGTTTCGTTTCCGTATGTTGCTTCTGTAATCTTTCGAACGATTGAGCACCGCAATCCTGAAGTGTGAAGGCTGACTGGTGCAACGGTTCGGAATACCTTTTCTGCACATCTTAAAAATTCCTGGAAATTGGATGAAGGGAATCGCAAGCCACCCCCCTGGCATTGGTCAAAATTCTTGGACCATATGAACTGATGGCTTGGATTGGTGATGTCTTTGTCTACAGATAGCTGACCCCTACAGTTATCGCAGATGACAGTGTCAATTTTTGAAATGATGTAGCCTGCAATGTAGGCAAGAATGTTTTCTTCCTTGTCTGAAAGTAATGGAACGTCTGGCACTTTTTTCATGACAGCCTGGAGCACTCTGGGTACATCTTGCTGCAGTCTTGACCTAATCGCTTTGGTGCCACCTGTTGGTTCGACGTTCTCCAGACTGAACAAAAAGGCATCAATGTCATCTTTACAGTTCTTCCTCTCCCCTGTCACAAGCAGTGAATCTACCATTGTCTGTCGAAGTGATGATCTGAATTCTGTGACATCCGGATTAAATCGATGCCCACCCTTTCCTCGAATGACAGAGAATAAATTCTCCAGACAATCCTGGTTGAGGCGATGTGTAAGGAGGAAACTGAAAGAGAAGTTGGTTTTAAGATCTTCCCACAACTGCAAGAGACAGCTGATAGATAACTTCCATCCCTCCAGGGAGGGAAGTGTAGACCCTTTACACGTGATGCCATCAAGCCATTTTAGACAATCTTCTAAATACTTTGAATGGCCAGACTTGGGTGTAACGGCATGATTCATATTGGCTTTGCTGTGAAGGCTCCTGCTGTTGAAGCAATTGAACAGTCTATCCCACTGTTCCACGAACTCTGCTGTTGCCAGTGCTTCGAAAGGTAAGGCCTTGAGGGTAACCATAGTTGGTATGCCAGCAGCTACTGTATGGCTTAAGACCTGCACAGCAAGGCTGACACGAAGGTGCGCAAAAGCAGGTACTTCTATATGTCTCTTCGTCAGTTTTGGGGCCATCCTGATAGGCATCGAAGAGTCCATTAAAAAAAATTTAACGATGTGCTCCCACCATACACTCCGTCCTTGCATGGAAAAGCCACTTTTCTTCAGATTGTTTCGAATATTTTTCATCAAGTGTGGAGGGTCGTACATGACAATAATCTTGTGTTCCTGCACACAAAAGAAAGGCTTGTCATTTGTAACTCCCAACTTTTTCACAACAGCTCTATTGTTGGTCCCTTGATCACAAATCATCACCTTAGGAATCAGTCCCAGCTGTAACAGTTGCTCCACGGCATCCAGCAGTATCAGCTCCAGTATGTTCGATCTTACTGAATTATGTGATAGGACATAGGTGAAAGGCTGTTTCCATTTGGTGTAAATTCCTCTGACCATCACAACGAGCGCCTGGTTAGCTTGCTTCTGAGACCGACCCCAAATACCGTAGTCTTCAAAACCCTCAACTTTGTCATGAGTTGGGTCGTAACGAATACCATACTTGATGGCCATCTCATCAAATATAATGGCACATAATCTTTCCTTCTCTGCCATGGCCTTTACTTTAATTTTGAACATATTCAGAATATTCTGACATAGACCCGGTTGTATGTGAACATTTTTCATGGACAAAGACAGAGTTCTGGGTGACGGAGAATCGAGGAGCTTACACCATTATACGGTATAACAATGTAAGCTTCTTGCCGATAATAAAGACTTGTCTTCTGTTACCGCCGTTAATGCCAACACGGATGCCTGACCCAGATACGCGGATCCAGCCACAGTTACGTGTCTCGCTATATAAGGTCTCTGGTACTATGAAAATTTCTCAGCATGTGTGATGGTAAGAACTGCAGTCACATCTTTGTTCCACTCACAGTCTGGCACAGTGTCTGGGTCAACTCGATTAATAAGTTTTAACTAGTCACAAAACCTCTGTGCACTCACAGGATCCATGCTTCCTAACGCGAAGCCGAGGTAAACAAACCGGCCTGGTCTAACAAAATGGCGGCGGGGGTGTGTCCAACCGGCGACTCAAGTTCAACCTATAAGTTATATAAACTGACCTCAGGCAGATTCGTGAGTCCCTGGAGCTGCCCGTAACAATTTCATACCTGCGGTAGGGGAAGATGGACAAGTAGGCTTAATAATTAATATCACTGAACAAATAGACACTGAAATAACAACATTTCTCTATTTACTGTATTGAACGTTTTATTGATGGTAATGTTCGTCCATCGCTCTCGATGATGATCATGACTTCATCTTCTATGGTTGGCGGAGTGTCGACGGTATCTGGGCACGCAACTTTCTGCCTCATACTGGTCACTTCGGGCCGGTGGGTGGCTAAGAAGAAGAGCTGGCTGCTCGTGCTTTCAGCGCTGCCGTTTTGCTTTCAGCGGCTGCCTTGCGGTGTTGTTCAGCTGACTCTGCCCCTGTCTTCATCAGGCTGCACCATGTTGGTTGGTCTGAGGCCAGGGTTTCCCAAGAATCGATGGGAATGTCCAAACTCTTTAGGGTCGTCTTGAAGCTGTCTTTGAAAAGAAATTTGGGTGGTCCGACTTGTCATATTCCTTCCGCCAGTTCGGGAGATTGGAGATGAGCTTGTCCGCCATGCGTAGAATGTGTCGTTCCTTGTGCAGTCTCTAGGAGAATGTATATTTACTACAATCCATGTTGGCACAAAGATCTTTCTAAGAAAACCTCGTCTTTCATTGCTGCGCAAATAAACACTTACAGTAAAAAAAAAAATCAAGTACAGAAAGGTTATCATTTCAAGAACAGACTATCTATCTATCTATCTATCTATCTATCTATCTATCTATCTATCTATCTATCTATCTATCTATCTATCTATCTATCTATCTATCTATCTATCTATCTATCTATCTATCTATCTATCTATCTATCTATCTATCTATCTATCTATATATCTATCTGCATGTCTGTCTCTCTGTCCACCTGACTTTCTGTCGACCCGTCTGCCTGTCAGACTGTCTGCCTATTGCTTAGTATTGTTAAAGTAGCCCTGACGCTTTGCATAAAAAGATTACCTAATATAAACACCATGAAGATCGTCCGTCTAACCATCTATTTTAATATTAATTTGGTGCCTGCAAGGATTGTGTGCGATGAAAAGGGGCTGGGTGGGGTTGGGTGTGTGTGTGGGGGGGGGGGAGGGGCTGGAAATAGTTCTTTGCTGTTGTTGTTTTATTATTAATTGTTCAGTAGATTGAAATAGATTGTTATGTTGATAAGGATTTTAATTCAGCTCTTCTTCATAGTAAATATGAACAAGTTCATAATCTGCTTTTGTTGTTGTTGTTGTTATTGTAACTCAAGACAACAGCGATGGCAGTGACAATTCTTTGGGCACTGATTCGTTAGATCAGTTTGCTACAAACAGGAAGTGACAGTTAAGGTATTTTTAATTTTCTTTGGTCCCTGTTATCAATATTATTGACTACACGATTCGAGTTCCTAGACCTCCGAATATCTTGTAATACTTTAATGTACCGTAGTGAAGAAAAAAAATGAAATAATAAAATATATCTTTGCACCTGAACTGACAGTGAAAACTTCATGTGCAAACTACAAGCGTTACTGTAAATACATCTACATTTGATATAAAAACGGATAGAATGCACTGACGTGCCAGCAAGATAATTTTTGTTTCTTCTGATCATTGAGGAAGTAGAATTGTCATGAATTAGAGCCGAGCATGTTGAGATTAAAACCGACCGAGCAGGAAGTGCGAGATCAGTTTACCTGCAACTTATATTGAACACCCAGCTCAGATGATAAGGACCGTTTCACAGACACTGACGGTAAACACTTCGGCGGGTTTCAGAACAAAATGCTGCTCAGGTTTTTCAAAATCTTAGTCGCTGTATGCATCCAATACAACATTATTAAAGCTGGCAATGAAATTGTAATGTCAAATTAATATACTTCACAAACTTACTTTACTCGATTTTTAGAACTAACTGCCTTCTTTATGGCCATAGGTAACAGGTCAAAGTAATGGTATTAATTTTTCCGCTGCGCCCTAGAGACTTTAATGAAATACTTTTAAAGTCTAGATGTGTCTGGTATAGTAGAATAATGCCATTCTGCTCACAGTGCTAGTGACGTCCTGGCTCACCAGCCATTGAGAAATCCAGTTACGCCACATGAAATTCACGGTATGTATGTGCATTTTCTATTTCTGTGATAATTTTGATGCTGCATATGTCGGTGTGGATCTCTCTGGTGACCGCACTGGAGTTACTATACCTCATTTCAAAATAATTCGTGCCAGGTTTTCATAAATTATTCACAAACGATTCCACCTAAATGATTGTATAAATATATCTGTATGCCTGCATAATCAAAACTTTGTCCCTCTGTCTGACTCTCTCTCTCTCTCTGTCTCTCTCTCAGTCTCTTTCTCTGTCTGTCTGTCTCTCTCTCTCTCTCTCTCTCTGTCTCTCTCTCTTTGTGTGTGTGTGTGTGTGTGTCTTTCTCTCTTTCGCCTGTGTTTTCTCAAATTATTATTCTCCGCGAATTCTTTCATGTTGTTTAAAATAATTATGAAACCCCCTGTAGACTGCTATTTCCTTGGACGACCACTTATTTCATGGACTGCTGTTCACTGTTTGTGTCTGTTCACACTTCAAAATAGCTTCAGATTTGATAAGGTTACTCGCGGCAATGTTGTTCATTCTCCTGGCTTTCCTGAAGCCAAAATGTATTCTTGACGTTTTTTTTATATTTTATTTCAGGGTGTATTCTAATCGAACTTTACTGTTTACAAGACGGTCTCAACTAAAGAAAAGATGAAACATCTGGGTTTTTCATTGTCACTGTTGACGTGGTTTAGTATTTTGATTCTTGAATGTAAGTTCTGATAAAGATTTTGAAATTTTCTCTCAAATTTCCAAGTAGAAGACGCGGGTATCTCTTTCTCCATAATAACATCCATACAAAGGAAGAGTGAATCATACAGTAAGATTTTTATTTACTTACTTTGAAACACCTTAATCGATGTGATTTTAAAGTAAAAACAAGATGGAGTGTCAAACCAAAATGCGACAAAGCCAGGGAAAATTAAACCAAATTCGGGGGAAAAGGAGAGAGCTGGGTAGGAATATTTTATTGCAAAAACTATAGACTTGGCGAAAGGGATGTATTGTCACTGATGGCAGGAAACGGCACAAACCAGCGATCAATCGCACGGTGTTCTAGGCAAAGTTGCTCAGATCTGGACTACAGACAGTCCAGTTCCACTAGAACATCACAAGGAAATTTATTTTCTGCTCAATTCATCATCAGTTCCGGGTCCAGTGTGACGCCGTTCAACATGGAAACGAAATGGGAGTGTAGAGTTAGTTCGAGAAAGAAAACTTTTACAAACTGCGATCCTCTCCTGATGTACGGTGAGATTCGAAGCTGATGGTTAATAACATGTTATTTGCAACAGCATGCCTTACAAATGTTAATGGTGTTTGCAGAAAGATAGATCGTAAAAGGTAGTAAAAAGACAGAGTAAATTAGATTTATAATTACTGACGGCTATTGCTTATGGAGAGCATGAATGAATCTTTGGGGAAACTCGGTGAATTTCTTTACCCTGCTTTGTGGTCGTCCTCTGAATAGTAATCTCCTCTCTTTTTTTCGTTCGAGTTTTTGGTACATATTGTCAGCTATGGCCATTTTCTGTAAGTTAATCAATAATTATTCTGTCTATAGCCAGAGCGGCCAGTCCAGACTGTGACATTCCCAGATATGCTGGAACAGCCAATGATGAAATCGTCCTGAACTGTAAGACGGACTACGCAAAGCCAATGGCTGTCACCTGTAGTTACTATGCAGTGCTCGAGGACGTAAGAAAAATCTGTGAGAAAGTTTTCTGTCTAATGGGGGTATCGAACCCTGGAACGGCGCAGTCAGCTGCTGGCGGGCACGAAGTATACACCATAATTTCCTATATTTTATTAGTAAATCCGAGAAGACCCCATCATGCTAAGCCCAGTCCAACACTGTCAGCTTTTGCCATTATTTCTTGGTGGTACATTGTGCAAGGAGCAACTCTGCTGTGGCGTTCCGGGCTTAGTATGATACCCCCACAAGCAGAGAAAGAACTTAGACATAAAGACGACGTGACATTGATGTAGGAATAAAATGAGTTAAATTTGCAGACATTTGCTGGTAAAAGCTGTTGGTTTGTCCGCTAAAACATTTGTAGAGATGATACTGAATTCTGAGGAAAACAGAGTAGTCCTCTAGGACTCAATGGACCCTGGAAATGTTGAATGTAAAGGGGACATTTTAAGCGATTAATGATTTACTGTTTACCATTGTTTTCTTTAATTTCTTTTCCACTTCAGGGTACAGAAACACAACTTCTTGGTTCCGTGAACTATGTATTGCAACCGAGTTTGGCTTACCACACCCCCCCATGGTATTACAGCACAGAATGCTCAGCTAAATTTTCTTTGTCATCTATACCAAGAAACCTGACAGGATTTGTTCTTAAAATGCAGCTGTCAGATGCGCATGGTTTTACAACTCTGCCGATTCCTCTCGGTAACTTTCTGTTTTCTTCCCAGTAAAAGCTTTCCTGTACAACATCTATCAAGCCATGCCACCACAGCAAAATTTGTCTATGCACTCGCATGTTCTTCCATGCTCTCACTTACTCATTATTATTAAGTCCTTAACTATTTCTCATGTTCTGAACTCTACAAATTGACAGTACTCTGCTTTTTTTTTTGAGGAGGGGGAGGGGGGGGGTTGTATTTATTTAAATCAATTAAGTTTTTCATTACCTTTGACGATGTCGTTATGCATTCCTATCATTGGCCATCGGAAAAAATGTCATGAGGAAAAAGTCTGTTGACTCTCTCTCCCCCCCCCCCCCCCCAAACCGAAACGTAAGAATCCTACGAAACAAAAAAATTCCAACGGAATAAAGATTAAGTAGAAAAAAACTAATCGAGAAAAAGGCAAGAATTAGAGTTATCATTTGGCGTTGGCGTTAATGATAATATAAATCTATAAAGAATTGTTACTGTCATATTAACGAATGCTACATTGTATCGAGATGAAAGAACCCAGGAAATATTAATAAAACTCCACCCATCCTATCACTATATTCATTAAATAAGCAAAGGGCAATAGAATTATACGGTTTCTTTTCCGCTTGACTTTTTTTCCCCCGATATCTTATCATTTTGGAGACATAAGGACGAAAGCTAGTTTCCATGACAGATGGATAGATAGATAGATAGATAGATAGATAGATAGATAGATAGATAGATAAATAGATAGATAGATAGATAGATAGATAGATAGATAGATAGATAGATAGATAGATAGATAGATAGATAGATAGATAGATAGATAGATAGATAGAGAGATAGGTAGGTAAATAGATAGATAGATAGATAGAGAGATAGATAGATAGATAGATAGATAGATAGATAAATAGATAGATAGATAGATAGATAAATAGATAGATAGATAGATAGATAGATAGATAGATAGATAGATAGATAGATAGATAGATAGATAGATAGATAAATAGATAGATAGATAGATAGAGAGATGGGTAGGTAAATAGATAGATAGATAGATAGATAGATAGATAGATAGATAGATAGATAGATAGATAGATAGATAGATAGATAGCTTAAGATGTATTTGAACTCTCTCACACTTCAGCCAGAGCCTCAGTCGCCCTCCATCCTGATTGTCCTAACGGAGAGGTAAAGGATGGCTATATCAAATCCGGAACGTCAGCCACATGTCTCTGTGTAGTAACTACACCTGGCTCCCCAGCCGGTTACGCCCAGTGGTACACCACGGATGGTGCCCAGGTTGGAACGAGAAACAGCTCGGACGCTTCTGCCATCCTGACAATACGTGGTATTAAGCCTAGTCTTTTTTAGAGGAGAGTTAGTAGTAGGGGGCCAAGCCGTCAAAGTTAAATGGCCGGGAACCTTGCACAAAAACATATACTCCTGATTTTGCTATATATGTTAGGAGAACCACTCTGGGCTTCTGAAAATGCCGGATATAATGAGATAAAGGGTGGCAACGCTAAGAAATTCGTCAAAAACACCCCCTACGTGACATTACAGATTAGCGCTCTTTTCAGCCATAATGACAGTAATAAAGTTGTACCAAGCCAAATATCAAAGAGATACCTATGCTTAATATACATCAAATTAAAAAGAATCCAATTTCCTACCACATGAACGTTATTCGTACGGATTTGTGTTTATTACAAGAAATCTATTGGGCAAAATCAAAACTATACCCCTTATATCGCTAAACATTGCGAGTCCAATATTTTAAAAAATCTTATAGAATATACCAGGTGGGTAAGGTTGAACTTTACTGCCTATTATCATAGACAAGTACCCATAGAAGTTTTTGAAAAACATAATGCAACAATTTGAAGATCATATTATTAATAATAACAGTTACAGTAATACGTCTATTTGGAGGATCCGCTCTGAACTGCTTCACATATTTAGAAATGTTAGTAATAGTACGTTACGTCTGTTGTTGATGCTGAGATGTGTATACAATACTGCTAGCAAGAGTTAGTTGTTTTATTACTGTAGTTCAAGCTAGGTTCAGTCATTTTGAATTATATCGGAATGTGCTGTGGAAACAATAATGTTAGGGCTTGAGAAACAAGTCAAATAACAAACCCCTCTGTACTGTTCAGTGCGATCTGCAGACAACCTCCAACAAACTGTCAGTCTTAGCGTGGCCTAAGTATGTACACTGTTTCGTAACTGGGTGTATATTGAAAGTTTCCGGCTGGTTTTGAACGAAAAGTAAATTTCGCTTCCAGATCCAATCGATGCCACCTGTGAGAATTTGAGCATTTTTCAATAAATGACGAACTCCAAGATATTCGCCACTGAAAAGGTCCGGTGTCCTTCACATTACAGTTGAGAACAACTTCCACAGTAGTTTTTTTTTTTTTTTTTACAATTGGAAATAATCGAGTTTGTAAAAACAAACAGAAGCATATCAAAATAGACATACACACATTTGGTGCCAATTGTTTAATCTTAATTCGAACAAAACCATTGTTGAATGGGTGAGGGGTGATGCAGATGTATTTAGTCTCCAAAAACACCTACAAAGGGATCACCACCGTATCAATAGATGTGTAATTTAGGTTATTGATATTCTTTCATGCCATCACTGTTTCACCAATGCCCCATTACTTCAACCATAGTAACTTCAATGGGAGAATTCTCATTTTTAAGTGAGTCGCATCCAAGTCACCGATAAGGAAACTGGTTTTTAGTGGTCTTCAGCTGGATTCGTCTTAGCTGCTACATCCCTAACAGGATTGCTATAGAAGTTGTCTCCTTTCCGTTGCACAACTGAATACAGGACAGTACATTAGCTTGTGCTGCAGCTCGTTTTGCAACTGCAGCTAAACAGGCTAAGAGCCTTTTTTGTGCTCTCAGCTGCATCTCCACAGAACATGCAGTCACAATGCAGAGGGTTGAAGTTTGGAAATGAGCCACCAGCAACTTCCATGATGCTGAACGTCCAGACATTGCGTGTGATACTGTTCATAGATGGTGAAAAACTGAGCAGCTTTGTTGTGATATACCTCTTGGCTGCAATTTTCGTGCTGAAAAGATGCATTTTCCTCATGAATGTCCCCGACGCCCGATGATGCAGCGAAGCTAAGAAGCAGAATGCTATGATTTCTCCCTCTGTTTAATACGTGTTCCCAACTCTTGGAAGACAGAGAACATTACATTTTTAACTTGGTAAGGACTGTAGTGTTTCCAGTGACAGCAAACGAGGAAACAGTGTCCCGCCCAGTGAGGACATGGATTGCAAAGATGTTCAGCATGATGGCTTCGGGGATGCTGACAAATATTATTAAGGGACATGACATTACTGGTTGGCAATAATACCTTCATGAAAGATACTATATTGACCAGACTTCTATGCATTTCTACGTGCAGGGTGTTAGCGAGATATGGCAATACGTCTTTGTCGTCTGAAATGACTTTAACGTTATGATGCCCATCACTGATTTCCTGAATCATGTAATATACCACAATAACACCAGTTTTCTCGTGATTGATAGATGTGTGCTGAATTCCACCTCCCAATTGTACTGTTTGTGGGTCTGGGCCTGTGACAATGCGATGTGTACTCACTGAATGCTACAGAGACCTAACCTGGCTGATAGTCATCTGTCTAGTTTGTTCTTCGTACGTAACGACGGTGAAAACAAGGGTCTGCTGGAGACGCGACGGCTCTTCGTAGTGTTAATAAAAATGACGATTGAGTCCTCTCTGGATGGGGTGGGGGAGGGGGGCTGGCATGCAGCAGGACTTTCTACTTAGTTTGAAACAGTGATCGAAAACCACATACAGAATACGCGCATTCTCATCACGAAGGATAACTCCCTTCACCGCTGAAGTGATAAAGTCAGACACGTTGTTTGGGGAAACCTATCGTGGCATGGGTCCACAGGCAGCAGGGATGTCTACATCTGAAACCCTATGGTGAAATGTTCAGTAGAAATCTTACACACTTTGTTTCAACACAGGCTTGCTGGTAGATTGCATTTCCACCATTTGACCAAAGAGAGATGGCGACAGTGAGTGAGTTGTAATGGGAACAAAGTCTCTGTTGGGTTACAAGTGCGTGCACAGTTGAATTCAGGTTCAATATTTAGCTCAAGAGTGGAAGCTATATCCCTGGCCCTACCGAGAATCGCACAATAATGTGTTCTCACAACTTCAGATGACAACTCTCTTTTGCCCAATATTCTACATACTCTATGCAAAAATTTCATTTTTTTGTTCTACCGATGAAGGAAAAGTACAATCTTTCAAATAATTATTAATTTACTGCTAAAAACGTAAGAAGGTAAGCAATGCATTTGAGAAATTTGTTTTCTCCCTCTTGTAAATCTGTCCCTTACACTTACGCAGTTTCATTGTGGTTACATAACTTGGCCACCGATAGGTTTATCAGTTTTCTGCTGAAGCCTTGGGAAACAGGGAGGGGGAGGAGGCATTTAGGTCGTTTCAGTGAAAAGATCTGGCCAAATGCTATGCGACACACGAACTTGCGATGCACAGCATGTCTGCTGGAAAGAAACCCCTTAACGAGGACAGGACGAAGCCCTGTACGAAAGGCAGGTAATACAGTCTGCAGTGTACGTAGCTGTTGTGATCTTCTGCGAAAAAATATGACAGCAATCAAATGAAAAGGCCAGTCATCTTCCCTTCCTCCCCCCCCCCCTTTTTTTTTTCTGCCAGTACAAAAACAGTCCTGATGGACAGTCACTGCGAAACATTTTGTCCAAGACTGCGTCGTTCTGCGTTGTTCGTTGACTTCCCAGTTTTCTGTTCACGCATGTCTAGGGTCCACCATCTTGCGAATTTAGTGAATTTGGTGGTGAATCCTGATTTCAAGAGGTCTTTGAAGACTGATCTCAGTGCCTAGCTCGCCGCAGGTTGGTCACTTCGTTTACCGCCCTCCTCTCAGCTGGAATTGTACCTCATTCAATATTTCCCAAGATCGAACAGTATCGTTTGCAGGATCATCGATATTCGGCATCGATATTGTGACGTCACAAGATAGAACATCAAAGGATCGCTAATGTTGCAGTACCGTGGGTGCCTGGTATCGGTGCTTACGAAGGCATTGTTACTGATGATATCGAAACATTTTTGCCTCTCATTAAAAAAAAAAAACTTGACTGGCATCATTTGGCATCAAACTGAACCGAGATCAGTAACTAGCTGACAACCTAATTCAGCAATAAAATTTTCCATACGTCCAATCGCTGGGCTCAGATAGCCTTACATAGAAGCCACACTCGAACTATATTACGTCACTTTGAGAACAATTTGTTGTTAAGAGGTAACAATGGCACAGAGAGCATACAAAAGGAAATTTTTTGGTAACAGATTGGTAAAACTACAGAAATTTATTACAGTGGTTTCCGTTGTTCTTAGTACTCCGAGTGGCGGAGCAGGAGAAATGACTGCTATAATTCTTGTATACAAAAAATGTTAAGACGTTTGGAAATTCTAAATTTATATTTTTGGGGGATTCATGTTACAATTAGCAAAATTAAAAAATGTTTGTAGCATTTTTCTAAGACATCTGTGGTAAAAACATTTAGATAGTACCATATTAGTCACTATAAACATGGATCCGAAATGATTTATTCGAAATTTTCAGATTTTTTAATGTGTACAGAGTTTTGGACCCATGATATGCCGAATAATGAACAAATAATACATTTGAAGCTTTCAATTCCTGGTCTGTCTATCTGAGAGTAAGTGTGTAGAGTATCAAAGCTTTCGGTAGAAAACCAAGAAAATAGTGAATATTTTCTTACCCCACCCCCGTTAAAATTGAGCTATATTATCTAAATAGAATTGGGGACAAAATCGCGTCTACCACACGTAATGCCACCCTATAGCCAAATATATCCGGCAGTTTCTTACGCCCAGGGGATCACTTTAAATGAAAAGACAAAAAACAAGAGTATATTTTTTAGTGCAAGGTTCAACGCTTATTTGAAGAGATAGAGCAAGTTGGGCCCCCTACTATAGGGAGCCCAGAGCAAGTTTCATAATTTGCCTCCTGCTGACCCCTGCATCGGCGCAACTCCCCCTTGCGTTCTCATTGTGCACCCGTATCATCCCACCCTGTCCCTGGGGGAGGGTATGGAATGCTGATGCTAAAGCCTGAGCAAAGGACACTGATACTTATGTTTGGTAAACGTATTACACGATTCGTTAAGCACTGAGCGTCATACCGCAGCAAATGGTGTTAATTCGTTTCACCTTGCGTTAGAAGGGGGGAAACATTGGAAATATTCGTTGGAGGCACGATTTTTTCATACTGCCATTCGACCATAATGTTCACCATCAAACCGGGCAATTGTCCCATGCCTTTGTTATATACCATGCTTTTTATTTTTTAACTTCGATAGATGAGCAATGCATTGTTTCCCATGTGTCCATTGCTCAATTTCATATTGCTCTTCATGTTTCACTTACCATTCATAGAAATTTTCAAGTAAATATAATTAAAATGTCATTACAGAGGTGTTTTAGAATATAGCCAGTAGGCCTACGCTTTGCAATTTAGGAAGTTGTGGATTATATGTCGTGACTCTGTTTTTTTTGTTTCATGGTTTGTTTTTGCCTGATCCGACCTGTCATCCTAAACCATAACGATCCATGTATCTTATACAAGTCAGTCTGGCAAATATTTGTTCATTTATTGTTATCCTGGTGCTTTCAGAGCCCCCTCAGATGTATTACTGTCTGCCGGAGCCCTTCAATGGAAATGGTTCTGCTGTCATTTTTTCACCCAAATTTGGAAGTAAGTTGAACTGCACTTGGCGAGATTTTCCTTATCATCCATATCAAGGAACCTCAGAATATTTGCACTTACAATTCACCCTTCTGTTCCCAGTATAGATACGGGCCGTATTACAACTCTGTAGATTCCTCTTGGTACTTCTGTTTTCTTTCATGTGGTAATTCATTTTTTAAAAAATAGTATCTATCAAGCCAAGCAATCACAGCAAAATCAGTCTATCCACTGGCATGTTACTCACCCTCCACTTACTTACAATTTTAACACCATTCAACTTTTTCTCATTTCCTTTACTCTAGAAACTGACAATCTGTAATTTTAGGCAATGTTACCTTCATCAACTT
>OZ007570.1:17300973-17423473 GCA_963931925.1 Onchidella celtica | reverse complement strand
TAGATAGATAGATCGTCTGAGCACAGTCTGTGCTTCTGGATTATTTTCTGGATTGTTAACTGAAGGAGGGGCAACAACCCTAGTGGTAGACTGATCTTCTGATTCCCGACCTGACTTGGGAGGAGTTACATTTTCATTTTCACATGAACTTTGATTGTTAGTTATAGGTTGGGTTACAATCTCTTTCTCTCTCCCTATTTGAAAATGATCACCATGATTCCTGTTTTGATGGCAAGACTCCATAGATTGATCAATCTCAGGATGATTGGTGAAATCAAACCCTGAAACACGAATCTGATCTTGGTGTCTTCTCATCAAGCCATGTGAAGGGGTTTGAGCTCTGAAAGAAAGTGGTCCAGTTGGTTCTACAATTTTGCCTGGAACCCACTTGAGTTTGCTTCCATCATAATTTCTTGCAAAAATATTACTTTCCACAACAATCTGCCTTTTTTGTGCAGTTTTATCATGATTTGATTTCTGTCTACTTTGTTGCAATTGAACATTGTTATGCAACGGCGGATGAAGCAAGTCCAAATGTGTCCTTAGTTTTCGACCAAGAAAGAGTTCTGAGGGACACAGATGTGTGGTTGAATGGGGAGTAGATCTGTATTTAGTAAGGAATCTGAGCACTTTCTCTCTCACAGTTCCATGTTCAATTTTAACCATAGCAGATTTAAATGTTTGCACTGCTCTCTCTGCTAACCCATTGGAAGATGGGTGCTATGGTGTGACTGTGATGTGCTTTATGCCGTTGGCAGACATGAATTTCTGAAATTCTGAACTTGTAAAAGTTGGACCATTGTCTGTGACAATTATATTTGGTAAGCCAGTGACAGAAAACACATCACGCAATTCTAAAATTGTGTGACTAGCAGTGATACTTGACATTATTTTGACATCCATCCATTTGGAATGAGCATCAACAATAATCAAAAACATTTTTCCCATAAATGGACCAGCAAAATCCATATGGATTCTTTGCCAAGGTTCTGATGGCCATTCCCAATTAAATAATGGGGCTTTAGAGGGATTTTTAGCATGAGTTTGACACTGCAAACACTTTTTTGTGATCCCTTCTATTTCTGAGTCCATTTTAGGCCACCAAATCCAAGATCTTGCTACTGATTTCATCCTAGCAAAACCTAAATGGGATTCATGAAGTTGGTCAAGTATACAGTTACGCATTAACTGAAGGATAATGATTCTTGTTCCCCATAACAAACAACCTCTTTCAACACTGATCTCACTTTTCCTAGCCTTAAAAGGTCTAAGAATTTCAGGAGGGTCTTCAGGCCAACCATGCATTGAATAGTCATATACTTGTTTTAAGACAGAGTCAATTTGAGTTTCATTAGCAATTTGCTCAGAGTCAAGTGGAGTTTTATCCACAAAGTTAAATAAGAAGTCAGTTTCCTCAGGCACAGAGATGTTGATTTCATCTGGGAGTGGTAATCTACTGAATGCGTCTGCATGGTTCATCAACCCAGGACGGTAGACTAGATGATATTCATAGGCAGACAACGTAATGGCCCATCTTTGTACTCGTGCTAAAGCTTGCACTGGAATAGGTTTTTCTTCACCGAAAAGACCCAGAAGAGGTTTGTGATCAGTAAAAATGGGATTCTTTGACCAAAAATATATTTGTGAAACTTTCTTACACCGAACACAATGGCTAATGCCTCTTTATCTATTTGTGAATACTTCTTCTCTGCTGGATTAAGCGAACGACTTGCAAAAGCAATGGGTTTCTCATCGTTGCTATCCACATGAGAAAGAAAAGCGCCAACACCATCTGGTGAGGCATCACAGGTAAGCACAATTTCTTTTGAAGGATCAAAATGCACTAAAATAGTATCAGATGAAAGGAACTGTTTAGCACCATTGAATGCTTGAATCTGTGCGTGCCCCCAATGCCATCGGGCATTTTTGTTAAGTAACGCATAAAGTGGCACGAGGCGTTGAGACAAGTTGTTGATGAAACTGGAATAATAGTTGATTAGGCCCAAGAAGGCTCTCAACTGGTGGATATTCTCTGGTGCTGGAGCATCTTGGATGGCTCTAACCTTCTCATCTTGTGGCTGACGCCCATGCTTGTTGAGGCGAAATCCAAGAAAGTCAACTTCATCTTGAAGAAATATGCATTTGTTTTTGTTGACGACAAGGCCCTTTTCAATACACACTGTCAAGACCTTGTTCAGTGTCTCAAGGTGATCTGTGTCGTTGGCTCCTGTTACATACAGATTATCCAAATACACACAAGTGTTCGAAATGTCTTGGAATAGACTATCCATGACTCGTTGGAAAATACTCGGCCTTGAGGATATTCCAAAACAATCTCTGGTACTCATATAGTCCTTTATGAGTGTTGATTGTGGTTAGCTTTCTAGACTCTTCATCTAGCTGAAGCTGAGTGTACGCATGCGAAAAGTCAATCCTTGAAAATTTCTCTCCGCCAGACAATTTTGCAGCAAGGTCCTCGATGCGTGGAATGGGGTATTCCTCTTCATGAATAAGCTTATTCACTGTGACTTTATAGTCACCGCATATGCGCACTGTGTTGTCGCGTTTCAGTACAGGTACGATTGGTGTACCCCAATCTGAGAAAGGAACTTTACGAATGATGTCAGCTGCTTCTAGCCGTGACAATTCTTCTTCAATACCGTCTCTCATAGAGAAAGGAGGCTGCCTAGCTTTGCAATATTTGGAAACAGCGTTTTCTTTCAGATGCAGTTTTACCATACGATCGTTGAGCAGGCCGTTCTCTCCAAACACACCTGGATGTTTCTTTAAGACATGCGCGAAGTCATTAGGAACAGTCAAGCTGAAAATAGAATTCCAATCCAATTTGATATGAGATAACCAGTTTCTGCCAAGTAATGGAGGACACTCTCCCCTTATGATGGTGAGAGGCAACACTATATGTTGATCTTTGTAGAACACTTCCACATTTGTTTCGCCCACAATGTCAACTTCTTGGCCTGTGTATGTGGTCAATACCTTGTTAGACTTATGGAGTGCAGGAAGCTGCAAAATGTTAAAGTCATTCACGGTCATCACCGAAAGGGATGTACCAGTGTCTACTTGGAATTTCACAGGGTTACAGATAGACAGATAGATAGATTAAGATGTGTTTGAAATCTCTCACACTTCAGCCACACCCTCAGTCGCCCTCCACCCTGATTGTCCTAGCGGAGATGTAAAGAATGGCTATATTAAATCCGGAACAGCAGCCTCTTGTCGTTGCATCGTGAGTACACCCGGCAAACCAGACGGTCACGCTCAGTGGTACGCCCAGAATGGTACACAAGTCGGAACAAGAAATGCCTCAGACGGTTCCGCTACCTTGACAATTTATGGTAGGAAACAACTTTTTTTCTTCTTTAAAGGAGAGGGAAAGAGCTCAGACGAAGTTTCAATTGCCGCTCTCGCTCCTCCCTCTCATTCGTACATAAGTTGTGCCCCCCCCCCCCCACCACCACCATACACCACTCATTCTGCACTGCAGTCATCCCACACTAAGTCATACCTTTTAGCTCAACGATTTAAAAAAGATGAAGCGGGAGCTCTGCACAGTTGGTGCTTCGCGATGTGCAAGGGACATTTTGTTAAAGGGAATGTACCCATGATTTTTTTTGTATTGAGCATCATGTAGCAAGAAATTGTCTTCAGACATTTGGTGAAATATAAATTGTGTGTGTGTGTGTGTGGGGGGGGGGGGGTTCCTAAAAATGTGAAATTTGTAAAATGCAAATCTTCCCCTAAATGTGTTCATCTTGCCTTCGAAGGAGAAAATATAGAAATATTAGTGAGAAGCTCACTATTTTGTTTATAATAATGTTCAACTATACTGATTACCACAAAATTGATAGAGTAATTCCACTGTCTCATACTTTTGTTTTTATTTTTACTATGGTAGGCGAACACTAAACTGTTTCCCATGGGTCGATTGCACAGTTTCCAATTACTCATCATGCTTTACTTAGCATTTATTGTACTTTCAAATCGAATTAAATTTAACGACAATATGGGAGCGTATTACAACAATACATACAAGACACTGCAGTTTAGGAACTTGCAAGTTATTATATAAAGCAAACTTTTTTAATTCTGCCTGGTCAGACATGTGATCTTGAACCATAATGATCCATGTGCACCATACAATTCAGTCTGGCAAAAGTTACTTCATTTATTCTACTCTTGATACTTTCAGAACCCTCTCAAAGGTATTCTTGTCTGCCTGAATCTTTCAATGGAAATGGTTCTGCAGTCTCCTTTACACCTGAATTTGGAAGTAAGTTGAAATACATTTGGCGCTACATTACCTGACAGCTTTACCATGGCATTTCACAGTATTTGATTTAAAATTCACACTTGTGTTCCCAGAATAGATGCGGGCGGAATTACAACTCTACAGATTCCTCTCGGTACTTCTGTTCTCTTTCATTGTAGTACTTTATTTTTTAATATTTTTTTTTGTACAATGCCCATCATGTTCAACAATCACTTCAAAATTAGCCGTGTCCACCAGCATGTTGCTCACTCCTCACTCATTCAGTGTTATAGCATCTTTCAACCATTTCCTCTTTCCTATTGTAAGTTTTGGGAATGTTTGCCGACGTCATTATAATTTAGCCTTTGCTCTAAAGATACAAGGAATTATCAATAAGCTTTGAACTTTTTTCTTTTTTCAGAATACTCCTTTTCCACCTGACCTGTTTTCCTGCACGCGACATTATTTTTCATTTTTGACTTTTTTCCCCCCGACATCTTTATGATTCTACGAACCAAAGTGCAAATACTATTTACCAAAGACAGTTAAAAGATAGATAGATAGATAGATAGATAGATAGATAGATAGATAGATAGATAGATAGATAGATAGATAGATAGACACACGGACAGATAGACGGATGGACGGACGGACGCAGTGACAGACAGACAGACAGATAGATAGATAGATAGATAGATAGATAGATAGATAGATAGATAGATAGATAGATAGATAGATAGATAGATAGATAGATAGATAGATAGATAGATAGATTAAGATGTGTTTGAATTCTCTCTCACTTCAGCCACACCCTCAGTCGCCCTCCAATCTGATTGTCCTAATGGAGATGTAAAGAATGGCTCTATTAAATCCGGAACTGCAGCAACATGTCGTTGTATCGTAAGTACACCCGGCAAACCAGACGGTCATGCTCAGTGGTACGCCCAGAATGGTACACAAGCCGGAATAAGAAATGACACAGATGGTTCCGCTACCTTGACAATTTATGGTAAGACACTAAACTTTTTTTTTTTCTTCTTTAATGGAGAGGGGGAGCTCAAACTTGCATTTCGCCCTTATAGCATAACTGTAAATCGGTTGCGGGGCCCCCCTCCACCCCCTCCTCCCCGCAATCAAAACCATCTGATTCTGCCCTACGACGATCATCCCATACTAGGTCATACTAACTACCTCCACGATTTCAAAAGGTAGGAAAAACATGAAGTGGGGGAGGCCTTCACAGTTGGTGCTACAGGATGTGCAAAGGGTATTTTGTTCATAATTTAGAGAACCCATAATTTGTTTTGTACCGAGAGTTATATGGCAGAAAGTGCTTGCTTTTGTTGTTTTTTTCATTTCGTGAAACATACTTTGTGAGAGGCCCTCAAAATGTGAAATTTATAAGTGCAAATCTTTCCCAAATTCTGTTCACCTTGAAATAGAAGGGATAAAAAAAAAAAGAGAAATATTAAGCCGGATTTTTATGTGTATGGAGACGCAAACGGCAAAGGAAACGCCATAAATCCATCAAGTAGTAGAAAGAAAGAGTGTTTCCATGAGTAAGGAAACGGCCTTTTCCGTACACATGAAAACTCTCCTTCTATTTCACTGCTCGAAGGGTGTTTGACGTTTCCTTATCCGTTTCTGTTGCCGTTGCCATTTCCGTACACATTAGAATCCAGCTTCAGTGGAAAGCACTTTTTTTTTTTATACTGCCGTCGAACCATAACGTTCACCACCAAATCGGGCAACTGTCTAATGCCTTTGTTATGCACTCTGATTTTTATTTTTACTTTGGGATGCGATTGTTCAATTTCTTATTGCTCATCATGTACTATTTAGCATTTCTAGGAACTTTTGAAATAAGTTAAATTAAAAGACCGTATTATACAACACACAAAGCAGTTTAGGAAGTTGTATGTTATATACACGTAATGTGACAATATTTTTGTTTTCGCCTGACTAGACCTATTACCCTGAACCACAATGGTCCATGTACCTCATCCAATTCAATCTGGCAAAAGTTTGTTCATTTTTTGTAATCCTGATGCCTTCAGAACCCCCTCAGAGGTATTCTTGTGTGCCGGAATCTTTCAATGGAAATGGTTCTGCTGTCTACTTATCACCCAAATTTGGAAGTAAGTTAAACTTCATTACATTCTCACTTCACTACTTTGCAATAACGTCTAGATCCTTTGCTATTTCTACCAAAAAAAAAAAAAAAATGCAACCAACAATAAAATGTACTGCTAGAAACCCCCATGCCATGAGATACAGAGTTTTATACAGCACACAATATTTGCCTTATTACAATGGGAATTCGTTTTGTGGATTATCTGCCCTTGACGCACGATCGCATTAGAGGGGCTTAGCCGCCATTGTACTGTGTTATAAACAAACAGAACGATGGTAAACTATTGTGTTGTGGCTCTTTGCCACACAGAAGGAGGTCACCGGTTCCCTACAAACGTAAAGATCAAGAGGAAGTGGATAAATTTTGTGAATCTGAAGAGAAAGAGCTGGAAATGGACCCCGAATTCCGTTCTCTGCAACAAACACTTCAGGGCAGAGGACTTCGTCGACCAGGCCACTTTGACGAAGCGAGGTAAGGATAATTTAGCAGTACAAATGATTGAGTCCTAGAAACCGTAAACTACACATAAATATAAGTCTGCATGGCACTGTTTGAAACAGTGAAAATATGAACTGTTTAGCTAGATCTAGATCTAGAGTCTAGACTTTGTAGTTTGTTTACTTCTGGGCATTTACCATTTCCTGCCTCGTGACCGCACCTAGTGCATTGACCATAGATCTAAGGTGCATTTAGTCTCCTTATTCCTTTTTATATTCTCACCTCACAAAAGTGTAATATTACATTGGTTCAAGACCCCCCTCCCCTTTCTTACAGGAGCCAAACACCCCCCCCCCCCCGAGGCGTAAGATTATATTTGAAGGTCCCCCAATCTGATTCTGGACAGGCTTTCCCACAAACACTGATTCTGATATATATAGACTCTAGATCATATAGATCTAGATTTTACTAGAGAGTTAGATCTAGTCGTGAACTCTTCCCCAACCCTCTTATTTTATAGCTGTATTAAAGAAATGGAGTAGAATATCTCTATCCAAAGAGCAAATTGAATGCAGTGGCATCAAAAACATGAAATCTACTGCAATATTTAGGCCTATAAAAAAACGTGTATAAAAGTTGTTCTATTTATTCTTAATTATCCTGTCTTTTCAAAAGAAAAGAAAGGTATTCAATATGATGTGCACCAGAATTCTGGTTGTATAATGTTCCTTATCTTTAGTATTGTGATCTGTTTTTCAGGCACTCCAAGGAAGAACAAAATTTTGAAAGATGCGGCTGTGCCATCAGTATTTCAAATCCAGGCTGACCCGGCCAAAACATGTAAGAGACGAAGAAGTAGGCTATTGTGTGATGAGGTAGCTGAGACGGAAATTTTGACCGAGAAAGATGATGATATTATCTATATGGACTCAGATTTCACTGTTGCTGAACATCAGGAAATTAGCGATGCTATCTCAATCTGTTCTTCTTCTGTACCTTTGATCACACAGTCAGTGGAGACCAGTGCGGTAACTGATGATACATGTATTACATTTCTTAATAATAGATGTGAGACAGTTGAGGTCAGTGATTCTGATGATGATGTTGAAATTAGACAAGAAAAATTTGTACCAAAACCCAAACTTTTGAATACATCTAATACTAATGATACTTCTGATAATGAGCTGAACAATCTTCTGTTCAAACAGCATCTCTTTTCTCAGCCCTACCTCAGCATTGACCGTATAAAGTATTCTTGTAAAGACTGCCTTTTTTATACTGGACTTGAAAGTTACAGTAAATTTTTGACTGTGTTTCATTCCTTGGGTCCAAATGTAAATTTGCTCAAGTCAGTTATTAATGGAAACAGTATTGATTCTGTTAATCCTGAAACTGCTTTTTTGTTAATGCTCGTTTACCTTCGTCTACATTACTCATTTTTTGAATTATCTAATATGTTTTCATTGTCAGAATTCACTGTGCGTAATATTTGTTACACATGGGTGACATTTTGTGCCAGACAGTGGCAAGAGATTGATTTGTGGACTCCCAGGTGTGTTACTGACCATTATCTCCCTCATGATTTTAAATTAAAATATCCAAACACCAGACTTATTATAGATGGAACAGAAATACCTATTCACAGGCCATCAAATCCAACTGCACAACGTACAACATTTTCCACTTACAAACACAAAAACACAGTTAAAGTGTTAGTTGGTGCCACACCTGGTGGTCAGGTGTCATTTATTTCTGAAGCCTATGGTGGTTCAGCAAGTGATAGGCAGATCGTTGAGAGATCTGACCTTATTTCAAAAATGGACAGAGGTGATGCCATAATGGCAGATAAAGGTTTTAATGTACAGGACATGTTTATGTCAAAAGATGTAAAGATTAATATGCCAAGCTTTTTAAAAAAAAAAAAACAGAATGACACCAGATGAAGTTGCAGAAGATAGGCGTGTTTCAAGCAAACGTGTACATATTGAAAGAATAATTGGAAATACGAAATCGTACAAAATTTTAAAATCAACACTGAGTGCTACTACTACTATTTCCTGTTGCACCCACTGGTGCTTAGGGCAGCAACAAAGGATCTCCAGCCCTGTCTTTCCTGGGCCATCTTTGCGAGAGTTCCCCATGAGTGATTGAAGGATTTCATCTCTGCCTCGATTGTTCTCCGCCAGGTTGCCTTGGGTCTGCCTCGCTTGCGCCGTCCCTCCGGTGTCCACTGAAGTGCTGTTTTGGTTATAGAATTTGCTTCCTTTCGCAGCACGTGTCCAAGCCATCTCCATCGTCTCTTCGTGATGATGTTGGCTATTTCTTCTTGCTTGCATCGCCTTAGTAGTTCCTGATTAGAAATCTTGTTTGGCCAAAAGATGCGGAGAATCCTACGAAGACATGTGGTGTGGAAGGAAGACAACTTGGCGAGGTCACCTTCTGTCATTCGCCAACACTCTGATCCATACAGGAGTGTGGATAGGACACAGCTTTGGTACAGTCTGATCTTGGTGTTGATGCCGTATTGTGTCGATTTCCAGATGTTGCTCATACTTTGAAAGACAGCCCTTGCATTTCCCAGCCTACTTTGGATGTCCTCCTTTGTGCCACCCTCTGGTCTGATAATGCTACCAAGGTATTTAAATTTGTCCGTCGTGGTGAGGTTCTTGTCATCTACTTGCACTGGTGCTGGAGTGTCTACATTTAGGGTCATAATCTCTGTCTTCTTCTGGCTAATCCGAAGGCCTACTTTGCATCCAAAATTATGTAGTCTCTGCGTCTTATCTTGCATGTGTTGGTGACTATGTGACAATAGCGCAAGGTCATCCGCAAAGTCCAAATCCTCTAGGTTGTCGAAGAGTGTCCATCTGATGCCTCTTGGTGCATCCTCTGTAGTTTTCCGCATGATCCAGTCGATTACGAGGTTAAACAAAATTGTTGACATCACACATCCTTGCCGTACACCAGTTTTCACTTCAAAGGATGCATCACTGTTTCCGACACTGCAACTGAAGTTCTTGTAAAAGCTTTTGATGAGTTCAACAAGCTTGCTGGGAATCCCATAGTGCCGAAGAATGCGCCATATACTCTCTCTGTGGATGCTGTCGAAGGCCTTTTCGAAGTCAACACTGAGTGCTAGTGAAACACATTTAGCAAGTGAAATTATATTTGTGTGTTTTATGTTGAATAACTTCAGGAATAACATTGTTTCAGTATATGCATAGGTTAAATCCACATCATTGAATTCCGTTTTAATTTTAATGTAATGTATGCTGTTTTTTAAGTGTCTGAATGCTGTATGGATAATAAAGTATAAGTTTAATTGACATCCTGCTATATCACGCAAAGTATTGTAACAATTTGTTAAAACTCACTGAGTGGAGCGAATGTCACCAAAATTGTAAAATGATTGTAACTATAAATATCGTTACTGCCCTTGTGATGATGCAGTGAATGAATGTTGTCATACAAATTATAGAAAATTTTAGCTTCATTCACAGTACAAATGCATAGAATACATGTATTTATATACATTTTATATGATATAGATTATCATGTTAAGTGTGTCCACAGCTTAGAATTACATATTATTATATACATGTACTGATGTACAGCGTAAAGCAGAAGAGGCTGCCCCTCACAACAGTGTAAATATCAGTTGCAGTTCATGCGTGAATTTTGTTCTTTTTCACAGAAAAAAACAAGCTTAGAGTGAAATTTCTGGCATCTCAATATTTTCTTTTGAAAGAATTTCCATTTTTATGTATAAAATATGAAAATTTCACGATGGATATTATGATCCATTGTCAGGATCAGGCATGTAATCTAATCTGAGATCAGAAGTTCATCTTCTGTTCAGTCTTATAGAAAATCTATAAAAAAAACTAAACTGAAAGTTTATCAAAATCACTGGAATTTCAATTCAACTGAAATATAAAATTGTGAAAAGGATTTTGTCTTTTCCTTTTTACCTGTACTGTTACACTGTATGTGAGATACAATATTAAAATTCATATTCTGGCTCACAAAGTCAAACACATTAAGCGCAAGTGACAAAATCAAACACATTAAGCAAGTGATATTCTACAAACTACAAGTGTTTTTGATATTGAACAGATTGACATGTAATTCTGAGTTGGTAAGTGCATTTAAGGGAAAAATTTAATGTACACAATACTGACCTACATATGATAAATGCATCACAACACTGAATATTGTAATTCTCAAATGTAACCTTCACTGACAAAGTTGCCGAAGTATAGATGATTTAACTGTCACAATAAATGAACTTGTCAAACAATGTAATAATAATAATAATAAATAATAGTTCGTCCATCAGGTATGATGATGACCTTAACAACACCAGAGGAATAAAGAACAGAAATTGTTGAGAATTTCAACACATGGACAATAAAGAGAACTAAAGGACACAGAGGACAGAATGGAAAGACTGTTCTTTCATGACTTATGGCTTCTCATGTGACTGATAAGTCCTATTTTTGCCCTGCAGACCCTTCCGCATAAATGACAAGAGTGCTCCGTTGGTTCAGTACCACTGGGCCTTTTCTTGCGCCGTTCTCTTTTTTTGATAGCCTGCTGGACTCTGTCAGCTTCCCATGCTTTGCTGCCTCTGGTAAGGGCCGCCCTCCAATTTGCACGATCAAGCGAGAGCTTTTCCCACTCACTCACATCGATGGCAAAGGCCTTCAGTGATTGCTTGAGAGTGTCTTTGTAACGTCTCTTTGGGGCCCCAACATTCCTCGTTCCATTGGAGAGCTCAGAGAAGAAGATTTGCTTAGGGAGTCTGGAGTCGGGCATTCTGACAACATGTCCTGCCCAACGTAGCTGAATTTTTTTCAGGTGGCAGAAGATGCTCAATTCCTTGGCACGATTGAGGACCTCAGTGTCTGGAATTTTATCCTGCCATTTGATCCTTAGGATCTTTCTAAGGCAGGCCAGATGAAAGTGATTTAGCTTTCTGGCATGCGATTGGTACACTGTCCAGGTTTCAGCCCCATAGAGTAGGGTGGGAAGGACCACAGCATTGTACACTTTCAGCTTAGTGTCTGTGCGAATGCCGGCAACATCGCATACTCTCTTTCGAAGCCTGCCAAATGCAGAGCTGGCTTTGCTGATTCTTGAGAGAATTTCAGTATCAACACGAGCCGCGGAAGACAGTGTACTGCCAAGATAGGTGAAGTTCTCCGACACCTTCAGAAGACTGTCATGGACTTTGATATTTGGGGTCACAGGATACTTGTCGTCTGGAGTAGGCTGATGGAGCACTTCCGTCTTCTTTGTGCTTATTGTGAGGCCAAAGTTGTCACAGGCACTAGAGAACTTATCAACACAGTTTTGCATGCTATCTTCATCGTGTGCCAGAAGTGCACAATCATCAGCAAATAGTAGGTCACAGATTTGAGTACTTTTGGTTTTGGTTTTTGCCTGAAGTCTCCTGAGGTTGAATAGACTGCCATCAGTTCGGTACTTGATGCTTACCCCTTGATGAGGAGAGCTAAAGGCTTCTTGTAGCATTGCAGAGAACATGATGCTGAACAGAGTTGGGGCTAAGACACAACCCTGTTTTACCCCATTTGTGACAGCAAAGGGCTCTGAAACACTGCCGTTGCTTTTGACTGCAGCTTGCATGCCATCATGAAACTGGCGCACTATTGTGATGAATTCGGGTGGACACCCAAACTTCGCCAAGATTTTCCAGAGGCCTTCACGACACACTGTGTCAAATGCTTTTGTGAGGTCAACAAATGTGATATACAGCGCTTTATTTTGTTCCATGCATTTTTCCTGAATCTGTCTGGCAGCAAAAATCATATCCGCCGTTCCCCTCTCTTTACGAAAGCCACATTGGCTCTCGGGAAGCAAGTCATTTGACGAGAGGTGATCAAGAAGGCGATTCAGAAGCATTCTTGCCAATATTTTGCCAGCAATTGAAAGTAGAGAGATTCCCCGATGGTTGTCACAGACTTGGCTGTCCCCTTTGTTTTTGTACAGATGGATGATTGAAGCATCTTTGAAGTCCTGTGGCAGCTTCCCTGCTTTCAACATATGATTGAACAACTCGGTCAACCTTTCAATAAGCTTTTCTCCACCGAAGGCATACACCTCAGCAGGAATTGAATCCACGCCTGGTGATTTGTTAAAGGACATCTGATTTGTGGCAGTTCGGGTCTCATTTGCTGTGAATGGCTTGGCAAGAGCTGCATTAATAGGAGTCTGAGGGAGGCGGTCAATGGACTCAGTATTTATATTTGATGGCCGATTTAGCACACCTCCGAAATGTTCTGCCCAACGCTGAATTATGGCATTCAATTCAACAATGCGTGTTGAACCATCTGACGCAAGAAGTGGCGTAGTGCCAGAGCGGGATGGTCCAAACACAGCTCGGAGGCTCTCAAAGAACTTTCTAGTGTTGTTTGTGTCGGCATATTTCTGAGTTTCTCTTACTCGCTCTTCAAGCCAGTCATTTTTCATTTTCCTCAGCTTCTTCTGGAGTACACCCTTACATGCACGCAGTGCATCAGCTTTTGCTGTGGAAGAGGGGTCACTGCAGTGAGCTTGGATGAGACTATTTTTTTCTTTGATGAGCACTTTGATTTCATTATCATTATCATTGAACCAGTCCTGGTGCTTGCGGACAGGAAAACCAACTGTGCTGCTGGCGCAAGAGTGTACAGTCGTATTTAGGTCAGTCCAGCTCTGTTCAATGTTCTCAGGGTCAAAAGTCACGCAATCCAATTTTGAGGAGAGTTCTGATGAGAGCTCGCTCTGTTTCTCAGCTGAGCAGAGTTTTGAAACATTTAGGCGTTTAGGTGGCGCTTTCCCTTGAGGGCGTCTATTGCGCCTCAATGTTAGTCTGAGCTTGCAAACAATGAGTCTGTGGTCAGTTCCACACTCGGCACCACACATCGCCTTTGTTACAAGGACATCCTTTCTGTCAGTCTTCCTCACAATGACATAGTCTATGAGATGCCAATGCTTTGAGCGGGGATGCATCCATGACGTTCTGTTTCTCATGGGGAGACTAAAATTTGTGTTGGTAATGAACAGGCCAAATTCAGCGCACAAAGTAAGTAAGCGCAACCCATTGTTATTGCATGAACCAACTCCATGAGGGCCCAAAACATTTGGCCACGCTGAGATTTCGGAGCCAACCCTAGCATTGAAGTCCCCCAAGAGAATCAGCTTATCAGCTGCCGGGACAGAGCATATGACAGATTCTAGATCAGAATAGAACTTGTCTTTGGCTTCATCTGGGTTTGTCATGGTGGGCGCATATGCGCTAATGAGGGTGGCTGACTGGCTTTTCCCAACTGGGATCCTGAGTGTCATTAGCCTGTCATTTATTTCAATTGGCATGGACTGCAAGTTTCTGACAAGGTCATTTTTAATTGCAAACCCAACACCATGCTGTCTCGGTTCGACTGCACTCTTGCCTTTCCAGAAGAAGGTGTATCCACCACTGAGCTCTTTGAGTTGGCCACTATCAGGGAGTCTGGTCTCACTGAGTGCCACTATGTCCAGGTTGTACCTGCTGAGCTCAATGGCAATAAGTGCAGTGCGTCTTTCCGGGTTGTTTGAGTTGTCCTGTAGTGTGCGTATATTCCAGGCTCCTAGCCTGAGTAAGCTGAATTTCTTTTTGTTTCGACCGCAAAAAGGGATCCCCACTGGTCGCGGTATACCAGTCAGGGTGATGTGAAGTGGGCTTTCTTTAGGGCACCTTTTCTAGCCCCTTCCTCAGTTGAGGTGAGCAGTGCTATCCTTAAAAAAGGCTGCTCAGCTACTGTGGGTGCTGCCTCCCCACGCCTCCACTTCAATCGACGATGAAGCGACCATAGCCCACAGCCACCAACGTGTAGGTCTGTGCTAACAGCTTCCAGTCTATCCAAACCTGCTGCCACCGCACTCGCCCATCGCCGTTGGAATTTTGAGAGGAAAGAAGACGAGACAAAGATGAAAGAAGACGAGGTGAGTGTTAAGACTGGCGCAAAGAATTTGTTTTTAGTGAGAAAGAGCTGCGCAAACATCAGACTCACTCTCTCGCCTGGACACAACTTATCCAAGTGGCAAGACAGGGTCAAGACGACTGGAAATGTATCCAGGTGCAGGAGGATGCCAGAGGGACAGTCATATTGCCTGACCGGCTGCCTGTAGGCTACTCCACAGCCTCGCAGTCCCAACTGAGTAGGGTGAAAGACCCAAACCAAAGAACACCAATACTGGTGGATGCTCTGTGTCACGATATCCAGGCCAGAGTGACGGTATATTGCCATCTGCCCTATCAATTAACCACTGGCCTGCTGCCGCCAGCTTCGAAGCTGCGTCCGGGAAGTTTGCTCAATTCTTCGTCTGTGATTTAGGCAAACAAGCCTATGACCACATCGCTACCGGGGGCCAATATGAAGGACTCAAGTACTGAGGGTCACATTGTGCCCTAGCATGTGGCCGTTGGGTTAATGAAACCTCCTCCGCCCTGGCCGTTTGCACCGACAGGTGCACGCCCACTGATACCATGCTAGCGTACCAGTTCATGAAACAGGTTGTACTGGATTACATGTTACCAGTAGCAGATTTTTCTGACCTGACCTGACCTAATAACTACAGGCCTACACAACAAAGTAATGTATGCAGGACTTACAATGTAGATTTAAATGTTTAGATAGTCCAAACAATGTAGATTTAAAGTAATTATCAAAAAATTCTTGGAGCAACAAAATCATTCTGTTAATGAAGTCATCATCCTTGGTGACCTGAATAATTTTGCAGTCCACGAGAGAAAACACAACTAAATATCCTTTTTGTGCCCCAGTGCATGCCATTTGTCCTTGGATTTGATAAAAATGGTTATGACACCTATCAAGAAAAATTGTATTTCCATCAACATTATATCTTAAGTATGGCACAGTAGAAGAAGAAATATTAGAATTCTTTGCAGAAAAGGGGCATTTAACTTCTACAACTGACAAAATTCCATCTTCTTCAACTATGCCATCTGGTGAGGCTGCAATATATGCATATTCTGGATGAACTTGCAGACCAGACTTGGTTGTGGCAAGTCCAGTCAGCTCTGTAAACTTTGTAAGGGCTATGTGTTCACATTTTCGACCATGGGCAATGGCTGGCAGGTGACTCAGGCTAGTAGGCGAGAGGAGGGAACGAGCAACCTGTAAAGAAAGTAACAAAAAAATTACACTGACTTATGATGGTATTAATAAACACAAAATGCTCAGGACTCAAAGTAACAACTTTTAAGTAAAGTTTCTTAACTCCAAACTAGGTTTGACACTTTCCTCTTCTGTTGGACTAGAAGTTGTATTCATTAATTAGAATAATCAATTTAAGATGCTCAGCTACCCAACCCACCGACAGAAACTTTAAAGAGCTTGAGCTGCTACTTAAGTACATGTAACAAAAACAACGGTTTCATTCTAAATCTGTAAACTCTGATGTACTCTTGTTGTACCAAGCATGAGACGTCATATATAATAAAAATAACAACATAAACACACATTAAATAACAATGGCTCTACCAATTAATAATGTATTGTTAATGTTCATTAAGGTACTGTATTCTGTTAGGTCTCTTTTATTTTCATAGGCCAGTGGTGTATCCAGCCATGAAAAAAAAAAAAAACAAGCAAAATTCTAACAACTTCTCATGAGACAATTTTTCCAACAACTATCACTACATAAACACAAATCAGATCAGTTCTATCCCTGTCAAGCCAAAAAACACCAACTAAATGTATTGATAAATAATATTAATGGTTGGATGCAAAAACATTACCTGGTTTTTATCTCCACATTTACAAATGCGTCCAAAGTTTGAAGCAGTCAATCTTAACCGTCTCTCTGCAAACCAGGCTTGAGAACGAGCTTGACGCCTTGTTTCTGCCTCTATAGTCTGTTTAGATGGGAGGAAGCATACAGCTAGATAGCATGATAGACAATAAAAATGTGTAGAGATGTGCAAATGCTTTTCTAAACTGTTCGATTCAGGTTATGTTGGAAAAATGTAGATTCTAATGGAATCAAAACTATTACGTACATGCATTTTGAAATTTTTAAAAAGAATTCTAACACTGTAACACTAACAGTCACTCAATAAAAATAAATTTAATTGAAGAAATCCATCATTTCAGTGGGCCATGCAAAATGCCTCTTGTTCCTAGGTACTTGTGAAGGGCTGAATAAGTTTGTGTGCTTTGTCCCATTGTTTCACAGGCATATAATTTAATGTTGCCCACTACTTTCCTCACAAAGCTTGATGGATAAAATGGACAAAGATTTAACACTGAATCTGACAAAAAGTCTCTGAAATACTACTCATGCAATAAAATAAAGATAAGAATGACATAGCTATTCCACAGATTCATCTCACATTCATTCCACATCATTCACCTCCTGCTTACTAACTTGACAAAAATGAAGTTTTAATCATACTAACCGTTCTTGTAGTTTGAGGCAGGTTCATCAAACCCTCGCGTAGAAGGAAGATCTCCTCCATGCTTACACAAGCATAACTGTGGTCTTTCACCACACCCCTGATGCTGGCAGGTGGGAACACCTGAAATATTGGCATTCTACTTGCTGCCTCTGCTCCAATGACAATGTTCCTGAATAGAGCTGGATATGACGGACTATTCATGCCCTCCACTGGGCGGGGGTCACTTTTGTAACCCTTGATTTTCAGGTCCAAATCTCTTGCTTTTGTAGGAGAGCCATGATGAGGCCTGGTTTTGTGAAACTGCTGTAATCTCTGCGTGCAACTCTCGAAAGTCCTGATTGGTCGATTTTGTGTGTGATCTATGAGGCCAAGAAGTGCCAAATCACATGCTTGCAGGCAGCATTGGGGCCCATTCCAATACTGCACTCACACTGGCACTCCTCGACCTCTCCAGCTGGCCCCACAGATATGTCGACATAATATGCCACCTTACTTTTTTGGCTTGCACTCACTTGTGCATGAACATGAGCCAGTGGTGGCAAGGCTGCAGAAAATCTGATGAATTTTATATGTCTTTCCAAGTAAAGTTCTCTATCAGAATCTTTTATTTGTCTGCTCATAGCTGACAAATAAACTTGTAGCGACTCCTCTCTGACGGGTGGCACATTCACGTCAGTGTGGATGTCTTTGAAAGTGGACCTGTCAGGCAGAGCCATGGCATAGTCTTTAGCCTCCTGCTGACTGGCCGCAATGCTCAAATGCCTGTCAAAGAATTCAAGTCTGAAGACGAAAAAACAGAAAGGACACAAAGTTAGTAAATTTCAAAGAATAAAGAATGACATGTGCCAAATAATGTGAACTCAAAAATGGACATGAGGACATTGGATTTTTAAATTTTATTTAATCCAAATAAAAATTTTCAAACTATTGCACAGAATATAGTTTTTTACAAAATGATGCCTGAAGAATGGCTATCCAATTTATAATGATTTATGTTTAGCTCCCTCTTGTTGTCCAATTGAAAAAATTAAATCAGGTGGGTGACGAACACCAAGAGCCATGAGCTCAGTCTGGCCGGGGTTCTCGAAAGAAAATGTCAGGAAGTTAAGCTTAAACTTAAAGGCCAAAACATCTATGAAAGAACTCACTCTTCCTTTGAAGATCATTACCTGTCTTGGGCCACCTGAGGAGTTTCTTACCATTTCATAGGCGCATCCTGTCTACCATTTTCAAACTCTCCTCCCAATACAAGTTAAAACAGAACCATTCATGGGGCATGTATTTTATAACTATAAATAAGGTAACTACACTTCACTGTATACTAAGTACATTTCTTCATCATCCTGACACAACCTATACCACCTTTTGGCACATCATCATAATATTGATCAAAATTACCTACTGAAAAATGCCAGTCTTTAATAAACTCAGTCTTCACACAATTTTGTTCTTCTTTGAAATTAGGCTACACTATGACTTTACAAATGTAAGATCTAAATCTTGATAACAGACCTAGAAATCTAGCCCCAAGGCCCAATCCTATAGTAAAGGGCTGCCATTATCCGCCAACATTATCTTGCGCAATACGATACGTTGATAGGGATGAACAGAACACGAGAGGAAGACAGAGAAAGGTTTGAATCAGGGGAAATCACTAGTAAATACAGAATTTATGTTGGCCGATAAAAAAAAATCCTAGGGGAAATTTTAGCCTACAGTATTGGCGGATACACTTCGATTGTAAAAATAGTTTCATTCATCAAAGCTTCCATCCTAGATCTCTGGTTTCATTAGTGTAATCTGTGTTCAGACTTTAATACCGTTCGGTTTCAGCAATTTGGTATTCTAAATTCATACGCTAAAACATCAGACGGGGATTTAGATTTAGATCTAGATCTAGATAGGGGGTTCTAGGCGCACATGCCGATTCAACACGTCAAGAGAAGAGTGGGCTATGGCCCCGACTTGCAAGATTTCATTTTATCCATTGAAGGCTTTAAATTTCAACCTTATATCAAATTGATACACTCACCTTTCAACCAGCTTTGCTTTTTTCCCAGTTTGGCTTATCTTCCTTCTTCTGCATTCTGCCTTCAGGGCTGTCAAAGTTAGGGAACCGTAGCTCGATGTAGATGCCATTGCAAACAAAAGGGGAATTGAAACCGGAAGTTGTCAATGAAAAGCTTAACCCCTCTTTTGGGAAAAACTACGAATTTTTCATAAGCCGACTTCTACGCGACAACGATTGCCCATTAACCAGAAAGGCGCAACATACATGTAATACAAAATGTAATGAACATTCACTTAAAAAACTTAGTGCTATACCTAGGGAAAAATGATCTTTAACGTATCGGGTGTTAGTTTTCCTTTGTTTAGACTGAAGCGAAACTGACAAGGTCTGATACAGACAGCGATATTGTCTGACATTATTATAACCGTGGGGTGTGAACATAAAAATATTGACGGCTATTGTTTTTTTTTTTTTACTTCACCTCCACCTCTTATTTATTTATTTACTAACTAGCTCAGGTACCAGGCGTCGTCCGATATAAATTGGTTTATTAGTGTCAGTTTTTGCCGATCATAATGGATCTGCCTCACCTTGCCCTTTCCTTTACGTTTATTTTGTTGTTCCCAATGTTTGTTCGTTGTCAGAAAAGTCTCATTGCCCTCCCATTGTGCGCCAACGCCCTATCAATGCTGCCGCGAAGATTTTCAAAAATCCCATCCTGTATAAAAAAAACTCCAACATGAGGTAAAAAAAAAAAAAGCCCAAGATTTTTCTCAACCCTCAAAAATCATTTAAAAGTTAAAAATTGAATTTAAACTAAGCAATGTCAGTGATTAGCCCGGAAATGACGGAAGAGATCCTCTCATGCAAGCAATCTCAAACTGTCCTTTAGCCCATTTAGCTTTAGACATCATTTAAGTCCAATGGTATTGTGAGTGGAAGGCCAAGTTAGTGCTGCTGTTGTTGTTTTCAAGAAATTTTATATTAACACAAAAGCCCGAAAAATCCTAAGATTTAAAAAAAAAATGCCAATAGTCCCAAGGCAATTTCCCCAAATCTCGAAAACTTGGGAAAAATTCCAAGGACCGGCAACATTGTGCCCTACTCGTCCCGTCCGCAAACGAGGCGATAATTGCCATGAAATGGCAATGAATCGCATACTGGGTAGCAAGCGTTTTTAATAGTGAACACATTGGCACCAAGTAATGACTTCGTGGGCTCGCGACTTCATGAAGGAGAAAAGGTTAGGTCACGATCAATCAGGGAAACAAAGCAAATTCAAAAAAAAAAAAAGTATCCATCATTTCAAGACTCCACATTTTAAAAAGAACTTTTCACAGATCGAAAGGAGGTCACATTCAAAATTTCACGGGAATACGGGTCTTGTTAAAAATCGGTCCAGTTTTCCTTCTTTCTTTAATTATTTATTATCAATGTTAATTACTTTATTTTATCGTCGTAACATAATTTAGTTGATGTTAATATACAGTAACATTGTTTTAACAGGCCAAAATTATGCTCTGTCATTTGTTCTCTGTGGGAAAGACTTAATTTAGAGGAGACTTTAGATAGTTTTTCATTTCAATTCGCGGATAAAGTTGACAATTCAAACTTTACCTGTCCTCGGAAAACTGGAGCAAGTGGCAAATATTTTATGGATGACGATATTGTTTCTTGATGATTCTTCAGAAAATAGAATAGCATCATTCAAAGCTCTTTGGAACGACACTACTTGCTTTTGTTTTATGCTATGTCTACAGGTGAGCTTAAGGAGCTAAATCGTCTCGAAAAACCACAGACGATTTTACTTTCTAGAGATAACACCGCTGTCATGAACTTCAACATATCCGGTTATCCCGAACCTTCGGAATACGTGTTAAGAGATGTGGGGGGTTCTTTTCGAACAGAAGTGAACAGAAGTGTGTATTCCGTGTCTTACACAAGACTTGGGCCTTCTTTGGGCAGTTTGACGCTGAACCTGGGACCCGGTCTTGAGAAAGGCTCCCGGCATTACGTTCTGTCTGTGGCAAATGGTGTTGGCAGAGATATCTTAACTAACCTAGATCGCTCACCCAATGCGCCGCTCGCGTGACCAGTGTGTAAAACCGGCCGCCATGTTCTCAAGGCAGGTCGCTGGCTGAGCGAGAGGCAGGCAGCGCCCACACCTGTTCGTATTTTGTTATATCGCGCAAAAGCAAGTTACGATACAGTTACAGTCTCGGCAAAATAAACTGTAAATGGTAGCTAAAAAACAACAACTCGAAAAGCGATCGCGGGTAGTATGCATAAGTGAAATACCGGCCTTTGTTCAAAGAAAAAAAGAAAAAGAGGGGTTGGCAATGGAGAAGATTTCACTCTTCGTGTTCTCTGACTCACGGCCTTCTATCCAATAGTTATGGCAGTCATTCAGAAGAAAAAACATCAATGCACTTGATTAAAATTAAGAAGGCTGCAGCAGTTTATTGCTCACCCTATGAATATATAGTAGTATAATTTCATTGCTATTCTACAAGATATATTCCACTCTGCCACATATACCATACACGACAAGTAATAATAAGAATACATAGCTCCACTATATTAGCCCGTCATCCCGTTAACAACCAGGCTCTAAGCGCTTTACAACAGTTATGTCGTGTAAATCAAATATTATTTTAAATACAATTCAGTTGTAAAATTTCCCCGTTTACGATAAGATATCTCTGGGTGTTGGTGATGGCTTAGACTTACAGTTTAACGTCGAACCTGGTATGGAACTGTTTTTCTCTTCATTTATGTTACCCCTTCTTTTTCTCCTTTATATCCTGTAATAAAAGTAAAAATGTCCTATGTGGCTTATTGGAAAAAAATCGAGGTATGACGCCTTGAATTGAAGTAGACTGGACATGCGATTATGTTGTTGAAATTGCCCATGTGCAGATTTATGATACAAGGACATTTGTGTCAAACCAATATGTGCAGTTGCGTAACTTTTTCTTAATAAATAATGAAATACAGTTATTGCAACATGAGATGAAATTCAATCTGGGTTTTAACAAATGAATTACAATTTTCCCAGCGGTAAATGACACATTTTCCCCAAACTCTCTTCTTTTTCTGGTGCTCCATTATTTTATTATCATGTCTTTTCTGACCTTCCTCTTTACAAATTTTATGCTCTAGTGCATTGATCATTAATGCAGCTTTCAAGGTGGCGTCTTCTACTACATTTTGGCCTTCTCGTATTTCTTTCTCTCTTCTTCATCATCTCCACCTGCCAGACATAAACCTTTATTACATGGACCAATGGTTAATATGTCCTATAGTAGATGTGTAAGTGTGTGATTTTCATCGTATGGCCCCCCAAAAAACATTTCAGATCATATGATGTATCCCTAAACATTGGTTCTTTTTGTAACTTTTGTCATAGTCACTTTGCATTACGGATTAGTGCGCAATAATTCCACTGGTCGGTAACTTATATGTGATTAATTAACTCTGAGCAAACGATGCTGATGAGCTGAAGGAGGATTTGGGAGCTGTGGTTAAAAGTGGGTGGACTGGTCAGTCTCCTATGCCTAGTAAATCGTCTTCTTCCACTGAACACCCGCCCCCCTTTTCCCCTGCAGAATGATATGAACAAATTTTAATACTTATGTGGGTTGATCATGCCCCCCCCCCCCCAGCACCATCTGACGATCCATTTGTGTCTGAAGATCTGGTTATTGGCCTAAGTGTTGGTGCTGCTGTGATATTACTCGCCGTCGTCTTCATCGTTATCTGGGTATGCTGGCGTCGACATCGCAAACGTGATAAGACAACGAAAGAAAGAAGAGATGACATTCGTGGCCAAGTTCAGAAGACACGCAAAACCAATGACGAAAACACTTTGGCTGGACTTTATCGTAAGCACATAGCATTTAAGTGATTTGTCCTTATTGCCTTGTAGTGCATAGTTACAAATGCTAATAGAGGCTGACAGTGTTGGCAAGGCTGAAAATGAAACTACTGTGGAGTTACCTTCTTCATAAAATCATCATTTTGGGGGGCCTTTACTTTCTCATTAGTTTTGTTGCTCATGCTACGGAGTTTGGAGTTGATGTTGTGGGTGTTAATTTTTCTCTCCTTGACCTCCTCATTCATGTCGTTTGTTCTTAATCTTCAACTTTGCACACTTTACCACAATGCAGCCAGTCATGATTTATTGTTCAGATTAAGAAGATTAATAACGGCTTACTTTTTTGGATATTTCATTGAATTTACCTGAGCATTATGACACACGATTGTTTGTACTGCTGTGTAATGAAAGTGGAACTTATTGATTTATCTTTCGTCATATTCAAGATATCCGTGACGTCAGAGTTTGTGTAATCTTAATGAGTTCAGAAATACATAAATGAAAATTGAATGATTATCTTTGCTGGTATTGCTACTTTCTTGGTAAACTGAATTGATGTGGCCAAATATGAAAAAGAAAATGCTGTTTCAAGAAGTGCTGATCGTGTAGTGTCAGCGAGTGAGTAGAGCTTGGGTTCATTTATTTCCGAATCATTTCAGTGTTATCAGTGAGCATGCATCTTGTGCTTAAATCTTAAGTTTGTGGTAAACGTCATTGAACTGCATGATTCTCAACCTTCCCTCCCCCAAACCGGCCCCCCTCCTTCATAATTTTATAGTATATTATGCCGTTTTCTCCCGTTCTTAGATCTACCAGGAGGGAAGGATCCAGACCTCGGAGGTTTGGACCCCACATCGTTGAGCAAACATCTGTCATCATCAGAGGCCAACGAACATATTTACGACGAACCTGAGGAAGATTATGGCAGTGCAGCCAAATGCAGACCAAGAGAGGATCTCACAGCCGAGGGCAGAAAGCGCCCGAAACGATGCGTGGCCTATGAGAACTACGTGTTTATTAGACAAGACCACCCCAAGTGAAGTACATCCACATGATGACATAACGTAAATGCGAAGTAGCAATTAAATCCATACTGTTTGCCAGAACGGAGTTCATAGTAATAGTTGCTGATTATGCCGACTTACTGATAATGCAGTGGTCTTAACCAACGTACAGTCTAATTTTCGAAACCACAGTGCGGAATTTTTCAGTGCTTTGAGCAATTATATTTTAAACGATTGTAGTTTGTAAATTGAAATGAACTGTAACATTTTGATGTGCACGGCATCAATACAACGACTGCGCAGACGGGCAGCCGTGCAGCTTAGAGGAAGCATTGTTCTTAACTATGACATTCTTTTCGGTTGTTGTTGATCAGTCTCTGCTCTTTCTGATGGCGCACTGGGTCAAGTCTCTTTTGTCTCGGTTTTGGCGTTTGGCATATGGAATTTTGTACACTGGCGAGTCTGAAATAAGTCTTTCTTACTGTCTTGAGTGCGTCAATACTGTCTTGGGTGCGTCAATACTCTCTTGAGTGCGTCAATACTGTCCTGAGTACGGCAATACTGTCTTGAGTACGTCAATACTGTCTTGGGTGCGTCAATACTGTCTTGAGTACGTCAATACTGTCTTGAGTCAGAAGGCGGAAAGAGACATTTCACATACTGAATTAAAGCAGACGAAAAACAAAAACAAAATATTGAAAGACTTGACTCAGTTCGCACACTTCCCAATTGTTAGGAGAAAAATGAAGCAAAGCTTGACAGTGCAACCTTATTGAGTAGATTTCCTTCCTTAATGATAATACTTTTGCTCCTGTGTGAAGAACGACTTGACTTTTAGAATCCACAAATTATGAAGATTTGACTATGTGATCACATGGTTTACTCTTTGTGAGTGGCTTTAAATTTGATCGTGTAATTGTTAACAGATGTGAGTTTCCTGAAGGACGTTTTGAAAGTTCAGTTGGACCGGTATAGTGTTTGTCAATAATATGAGAGGAACGATTTTCCATGTCCATCAGTTTATTTTTAAAGCTAGCCCCCCCAAAAATACATGTAGATAAATAATTGTTACGGTATTGATTGAAGTTACCATGTCTTGCCCATCGTACTGATTAGGTGAGGGCGATGAAAATAAGAGATTACAAATCCTCATTTTTAATGACTGTATTTTTACATAAATCATTTACATAATGCATTGTGAATCGTGGATTTTTCCTGCGGTGCTCTTTTTAATCAGTCAATGAGGAACAGTTATTTTTTTATGGATACCTTTGCTTTACATGTAAGATTGTCTGATACTATATATACATATAATTATTGCTCCCACTTCATTCCTAACTGGTGCAGTGTCTGTATAAAGTTCAATTCGGAATTGCCTCACATGAATTACTGACAGCAGAAAGAAAGTTACTTCTCGTGCAGGTTTACTTCTGTGTGACCAAAAAAATCAATTTGAAATTGCAATTGAATGAATGTGTATGGAAATTAATAAACCAACTTTCGCTTTGTATAAAGTTGTTACCTGTGAGCAGTTCACTATTATGGACGACAAAATTAAATTTTATAATATGCATTTAATGATTTTTTAAACTGTTATTATAGGCGTAGAGCCTCCTCGTTATATTTCTTTTTAATTATGCTATACAAAATTAAAAATGATACTTTGAGAAACTAGTTTTTTAATATAACAATTAATGTTTCATATAATTATGAATCGCCCGTGCAGATGCGGGGCTCTCTTGTAGAAGAGGGACAGCAGAGAATACATCTGACGTGATACTGCGTGTCGTAAGAGGCGACTAAAGGTGCAAAGGTCCTGGTCTCCCGAGAAGAGCCAGTTGGCGGTGGGCCAACTACCCACCCTGTAAAAATAAACCAGTTACAGAAACACAAGCAAATACTTCAAATCAGTCTTTTATCTTGGGAGAAGGGGGAGCATCTGCACCTGTAGATTCAATGAAGGACAATGGACAAAGCCGAAAGGACGCCACTGGCCCGACTGCTCCTTCATCAAGCAAGTCACTCCGGATTGCGTCGTGGAATGTCCGCTCCATGTATGAAGCAGGAAAGAGTGCCCAGGTTACAATGGAGATGAGGCGATACAGACTGCACATACTTGGAGTTAGCGAGACCCGCTGGATACAGTCCGGACTGAAACAACTTAATACTGGGGAAAAGATTTTGTATTCTGGAAGGGAGGACAAAAAGCATACAGAAGGAGTAGCGATCATCTTGAGCAAGCACGCCCAGAGGTCACTGAGGGGATGGGAACCCTATGGAAGGAGAATTATATTGGCATCATTTACTACTAAGAACAAGAACATCAACATGAACATTGTGCAGATATACGCCCCAACAAATGAAGCAACCGATGAGGACAAGGACGACTTCTACAACCAGCTTCAGGAAATAGTTGACACATTGCCAAGAAAAGATGTGAACATTATAATGGGAGACGCCAATGCCAAGATAGGACAGGACAATACAGGGTATGAGGACATTATGGGGTGCAATGGTTTAGGACAAATGAATGAGAATGGAGAGCGGTTTGCAAGTTTCTGCGCATTTAACAGCTATGTGATTGGAGGTTCAGTATTCCCACACAAGAGGATCCATAAGGCCACTTGGATTTCACCGGATGGAGTAACTGAAAATCAGATTGACCACTTTTGCATCACCCGACGATTCAGACGCTCACTAGAGGATGTCATAGTACAGAGAGGAGCAGATGTTGGATCTGACCATCACATGCTGCTGGCAAGACTCAAACTCCGCCTCAAGAAACAAGGTACCAGAGCAGGAACAAAGAGGAGAAAGTTTCAAGTGAGCCTTCTGGATGGAGACAAGAAGGAAGAGTTCCAGCTGACACTGAGGAATAGATTCAAACCCCTTGTTGACCTCGAAGAGACAGTAGATTTGGAGACTCACTGGGCTAAGGTAAAAGGAGTATTTACATCGACATGTCAGGATGTTATTGGGGAAAAGAAAGTGGAACACAAGGAATGGATCAGTCAAAAATCACTGGACTTGATAAGGATAAGAAGAGACCTAAAAGAACGGGTAAATGCAAGTCGTACAAGAAGCTCAAGAGTTGGTAACCAGGAAGAGTACCGAGCATCAGCTAAAGAGGTCAAAAAATCAATTAAAAAAGACAAAGAGGAGTTCATAGGAATGTTAGCAGAGAAAGCAGAGAAGGCAGCAACAGGAGGACACATGAGGATCCTCTACCAGACTACAAAGACTCTTGCTGGAAAATATGGAAAACCTGAAGTTCCTGTCAAGGATTACAACAGGAAGGCTATTTTTGGAAAGGAAGCTCAGGCAAAAAGATGGATAGAACATTTTAACAGCCTCTTGAACAGACCTCCACCAAGCAACCCACCCGACATTCTACCCGCAAGAAATGATTTACCGATCAGTTGCGACCCTCCGACTAAAGCAGAGATTAATGATGCCATAAAGCAGTTAAATCGAGGCAAGGCAGCTGGACCAGACCAGATCCCACCAGAGGCGCTGAAGGCAGATGCTGCTGGGGCTGCAGAGGGTCTGCACTCACTATTCTCGAGGATTTGGATCGGAGGCAAGTTTCCAAAGGACTGGAAGGAAGGACACCTCGTGAAGCTCCCAAAAAAAGGGGACCTCAGCAATTGTAGTAACTACAGAGGAATCACACTTCTCTCCATCCCAGGAAAGGTTTTCAATCGGATTATTCTCAAGCGAATACAGAATGCAACAGACCAAAAACTTCGCGAGGAGCAAGCTGGTTTCAGGAGTAATCGATCAACCACCGACCAGATCGCCACGCTGAGAATCATAGTAGAGCAGTCGCTAGAGTGGAACTCCGAACTGATAGTGAACTTCCTTGACTACGAGAAGGCCTTTGATAGCATCGATAGAGAAACACTGTGGAGAATATTGAGACATTATGGAATCCCAGAGAAGATGGTGAATCTTATCAAGAGCATGTACGAGGGGACAAGTTGCAGAGTCGTACATGATGGTGAGCTTACTGACAGCTTTGATATCAAGACTGGTGTTAGGCAGGGTTGTTTGCTGTCCCCATTTCTGTTTATCCTGGTGATTGATTGGCTTATGAAAGAAACCACCAGTGGAGGAAGAAATGGCATACAATGGACCCCATGGACACAGCTGGACGATCTAGATTTTGCAGATGACTTGGCACTATTGTCGCACACACACGACCAGATGCAAGCAAAGACTACAGCTCTAAACAAAATTTCAGAATCTATTGGATTGAGGATACATCCCGCGAAGTCGAAGGTCCTAAAAATTGTTGCACCCCTAAGCGAACAAGTCACAGTAGGAGATCAACCACTGGAAGATGTAGAGTCCTTCTGCTATCTTGGTAGTATCATTGACAATAAGGGAGGAACAGAGGCAGAAGTCAAAGCACGAATTGGAAAGGCACAGGCAGCTTTCACATCCTTAAGCAAGATTTGGAGAACCAAGGATATATCTCTAAAAACAAAGCTGAGGATATTCAACTCGAACGTGAAGTCAGTCCTGTTGTATGGATGTGAGACTTGGAATGCGTCCCAGGCCTGCATAAAGAGAATCCAAGTTTTCATCAACAGATGTTTGAGGAAGCTACTTAAGATCAGATGGACAGACAAGGTCAGCAATGAAATTGTATGGAAAAGAACAAGACAGAACCCAGTCAGAGAGGAAATTGGTAGGAGGCGATGGAGATGGATCGGCCACACTCTCAGGAGGCCAGGAAACAGCATCACGAAGAAGGTATTGGACTGGAATCCCCAGGGCAAGAGATCAAGAGGAAGGCCGCGCGGAACGTGGAGAAGAGCCAGAGAAAATGATGTGCAAAGAAGCGGAAAGACTTGGAATAATGTAAAGAGGCTGGCCCATGATAGAGAGGGATGGAAGGTGTTTGTTGGTGGCCTATACCCTGATCCAGGGTGAGAAAGGCAATGATGATGATGATGATAATTATGAATAATTACTTTGCATGCAAATAAATACAATCTTTAAATGCTGAGGTTAGAAATTTATACTGTTTGGCACCATTGCCCAGTGCCTATGCCAGTGTTGCTTCTTAGCGTCTCAGTTTTGTATGAAGACAGTTCAGTACAATCACCAGCTGGATCTGCGACCGGGGACGATTTTTGAGGTATCTTATAGCAGTCGTTGAAAACCTTTCAAGAGAAGAAGAGCCACATCAAGTCTGTAAAGCAGTGGCATTTTTTTTCGTTTAAATTAACGGGCATTTAAGGAAAGGAAAGAGCCACAGATGAACTCTAAAAGAGTCACATGCGGCTCGGGAGACTTCCTTTTTCCTGGCACAAAATGGTCGCTATTGTGTCGACGAACTTTCTCAAAACTCACTTCCATAAGCAAGCAAAAAAGGTATACTTTTTTTTATTATTAAAAAGACACAATAAAAGGAAATATTAAAAAGAATAACTGCATTACAAAATATAATTCCTGTTTTTTTTTTTTTTTTTCACTCAATAGAATTTCTAGCAAGAGATTAGCCACAAATTATTGAAATTACCTTTTCCATCACAAGTATGGAAATGGTTGTGAAGGAAAAATTCAAAAGTTGAACCCAACCGTTAATATATGAACATTATTGTTTTTATTAAAACGTTGAGGCCGAGAAAACATAATTTTATAACCGATAATTCAGTTTAGGTCTTTCGGAATCTTTACATTTTATCGATATCACCAACAGCAAACTGCTGTTTATCTCACTATTCTTCATTTACTCTATTAAGTAGTGCTGGGCACGGTTCCGATGCCCGCGACGACTACTTAGGTACTGGGCTTCACTTTAAGTACCCGACACCAGAACCTGGTACCGATACCTGCATTCGTGCCGACACTGCTGGCGGCTCTTTAGCTTTCCTTCCCACCACCACTGCTTAATTTTACATTAAATACCTGTAAACGTTACAGGACAAAGATTTTGATATTTAGAGAATTAGTTCTGCACACACCCCCCTCGACACTACAGCACCGCACCAATGCCCCGTACCAGACGGAAGACAGCCAATTAAAGTTGGACTGTTCACCTTTGCATCAAGCAAATTCTCAGGATCAGTGCGGGAGGCGTGGCCTCGTAGTCGGATGAATCTTCCTGCTGTTGTAAACACATTATCTCTTTTTGTCCTGTGCACCCCTGTCTTTTAGATGGGTAACATCCAAAATACCCTCGTCTCCAAAGGATTAAAGACTCTAACGTCACGAAAGAGAAACTGTACCAGGGAAACTGAAAAATCTTGATGATTAGTCATGATTCTGATGTCCATCAATGCGATTTCTAATCTTTGTCAACATAATCAAATCATTTCTCTCTGCGACATTAATATGTCACTTTCAAAGAAGGAAAGCCACAACAACAAGTTCAAAATAAACAACCTGCAACTTGACAGTAGTGACAACTACTTGGCAAGAAAAACTATGGCCAAGGCAGTGACGACCTACCCCGTGAATACCATCACGATCATCATCTGGCGAGGATCTTTTTCTTTTCTTCTATCTTTTTTCTTTCTTTCTTTCTGTCTTTTATTTTCCTTATTTTTCCCCCCAGTATTTTCTGCATCGATTTCTTATGGTTTCTGTATTTAGTACAAGTGCGTACTTTCTTTCTCGGATATGTCATTAAGGGGGAAAAAAATGTCATCTTCATGACCATCATCTTAATTTTGACCCCGAAAAGCTGCCCCCTTCGTCATTATTAGATTCATCCTTGATAAAAACGACAACAACCACAAAACTGAAAACAAAAATTAGACCTAAGATAATTTATGGCAACAAAACCTGTCTACCTGCCCACGAGAAAATGCTCAGCGATTGGGTAAATTTATTCCAGCTTATCTATGCCATATGGGCCATGGTTCGGCAAAGGTTTCGCACCAATGTTTAAAAACGAGGACGGAGGTGGGTGCCTTGGATAGTGGCCTGGCAGTTTGGGAATGTTTTAGGCTGTGGGTGAAAGCTACAAACAGTGTGACTGATATTAGCCTAACAAATCAGTAAAAATGACTAGCATGATCCATGTAGGCTGTGACGTCTACATTAAAATGTTGAATTTGTCCGTCGGTCTGTTGCATGGTCTTGTTAAAGTACCTCTGGTGTATAGATATTTTTTTGGAATGACATCACTGGCCTTTGTGTAGAGACCGTACTTAATTTAAACATCATTAAGAACGTCTCCCCGTCCTTCTTTTCAGAACATCAATTACGGTATCTGTAGTGAATATTTTTGTGTGTGACGAATAGGGGAGGGGGCGAATCGTCTCTTCTCGTTGTTTTATTATTATTAACTTCAGTAGATTCAAATAGTTATATAGATGAGGATTTTTCCTCAGCTCCTTGATAGTAAACGTGAAAAAAGTCCGTATCTCCTTTTGTTGCTGTTGTTGTATTGTTCTTGTTGTTGTTGTAGCGCAAGGCAACGGCGATGGCAGTGATGATTCTTTGCCCATCGATTCGTTTCTTCCGTTTGCTACAACCAGGACGTGGCAGTTATGCTCTCTTAAATGTTCTTTGGCCCCATTTATCACTTAAAAGCTACACCATTCGAGTTCCTATACCTCCAAATTTATTATACTGTAGTACTTTAATGTTATGAAAACAAAAATGGAATAAAAAATTATCTTTTGGCACATGAATTGATAACTCTTGGCATATGAATTGACAGTGGGCAAACTGCAAGCAGTATTATAAATACACAACATTTGCTGTAAAAAAAAAAACGGGTGAAATGCATTGAAACCGACCAAGCAGGAAGTGCGGAGCGAGATAACGTTTTCCACTGGGAGATCTTTTTACGAATTATTTTTTACTGATCAACGAGCTTGGACGATAAGGGCTGTCCTATGTAACAAACGACAAACTTCAGTGGTGTCTCAGACCTTACCACACTTCTCCTCACAGTTACTGTGGGCATTCAAAAGCGTATGACTGAAGTTCACAATGAAATTTTAATGTCAATTTAATGTTGACTTCTTAGAAATTACCTGATTTGGGAGAATATTCTTTTCACGTCTTTGTCGTGGCCGCAAGAAATGGGGCAAAAATTTATCTTTTTCCCCTTACCCTTTTTCATAAAATTCTACTGAGACCTTTCCAACAGTATCTGGTGTAGCAGATAACAACTGCCCAGTGACAGTGCCGGTCACTTCCTGGTCCAGGAGTTTAAGAGTCAGCCAGGTATATCACATAAAATTCAAGGTAGGTCTATGTATTTCATATTAAAAACATTTATTTAACAGTTTTGACGTTGCGCTTGTGTGTGTGTGTGTGTGTGTGTGTGTGTGTGTGTGTGTGCGTGTGCGTGTGCGTGTGCGTGTGTGTGTGTGTGTGTGTGTGTGTGTGTTATTTTCTCTGGTCATTTCCACTGTTTTTACTGATTTATTTTAACACTCTCCTGGTTAAAACAACAACTGGGGGAAAAGGTTGAACATCAAGGGACCAGTAAAGTGAGAGTAGAAGCTTTCTGTTATTCAATTTTGTAAATAAATGATGTCTATAGTGTACAAGTATATCATCACGCCATTAGTCGTTTTTACAAATTATAAAGATGCACCCCTACTCAATATATTGTTTCTGATCTTGGCATGTCTTGGAAGGCGTGATAATTTCACAAATATGTTAAATGGTAGCGATTGGGCTGATCAAATAAACGTGTTTGATTAACTTAATTTTAATTCTGAATTTGGTTAAATAGACACACACACGGAGACAGACAAACAGACAGAGGGTAGGCAGGCAGGCACAGACAGAAAGACAGACAGACGGGCGGTCGGACGAACTAACTGATGGATAGATAAATAAAAAGAGATAGAGAGACAGACAGACAGAGAGGTAGATAGATAGATAGATAGATAGATAGATAGATAGATAGATAGATAGATAGATAGATAGATAGATAGATAGATAGATAGATAGATAGATAGATAGATAGATAGATAGATATAGATAGATAGATAGATAAGCTTAGATAGATAGTCAGATAGATAGATAGATACATAGAGAGAGAGAGAGAGAGAGAGAGAGAGAGAGAGAGAGAGAGAGAGAGAGAGAGAGAGAGAGAGAGAGGCAGGTCAGTTGAATATTCGTTACCTGTAAACGCAGATGTGTTTGTAGGAATGCAGATGTGTACATAATTGGGGGCACTATGAGTATACATCAAGGATTGGTCAGCACTATGTTTAAAAGAATTCAACTAATGTTTTATTTCTTCATACTGATGTATCTGTCTTCTTGACTGACGCAAAATAACCAGCAAAAAAAAAAACTCCAGCTGAACGAGGATGGCAAGATATCGAATCACCTTTGCTTTCTGGATGTGGTTGAGTATCTTCGTTGTCAAGTGTAAGTAGTTTCGAGTATACGCTTCAATGAAAAAAAAATTCGAATATCGCTTTAAATTGCTATCATTGTATAAAACATGGGCAGTATACTTTGAAAATGATATCAATTAAAACGATACACTGTCTCAAAATTAGAGTACGTTGCGTTCAAATACAAGTGGTTTCTTCAGCACCCTTCTACCCGAGGCTGCCCTGATTCTAATGTTCTAAAACAACATCCTCTTTCTATCTGTATCCTCTGTGTAGGCAACTTATGCTGGCTTTCTCACTTAACAAATTCTGTCATCGCCTTGCACTCTTTGAAACCAACAATTCATTTCAGGAACTTTAAGAATCCTTAAAACATTGACGAGAGAACAAGACATATTGACATCAAGGTCCCAGGTATAACTATTGGGGACTTGAATAAATCCCGACCCTAGTTCTGCAAACTGGAGATCTTTTAGTGTGTAGAAGAAATTTAACAAAAATGCGCACTTTGAAACTTATCAAGCTGTTTCACAGATCCGATTCATTCTAACTTCTTATCTTAATACTAAAGGCGCAAATGGTTAACGTCGAATTTCTCACGTTGTGCAAAAAATGGACGGACCGAATAAGACCAAAGGTCGAGATTTATATAACCTATTAGAAGAAGTCTTTTGGTGACGTTTGGTGACGGAATGCCGAAGGAAGTACCTAACAATGTTTAAGTTTGTACAGTTATGCCAGGAATGATTATCTTACAAGCATTAAGGACGATTTTGACCAGTCAGCATAAGGATGCTTCCAGCTCTTCGCAATACATTGTTTTGAAGTACTGGTTTCTTCCAGGTCATGGTAACTGTGATCCCTCTGAAGAAGGACAAGGATTCAGCATTAACTGTGACCACTGGTTTCTAGGCAGTTCTGAGGTGTTATTCCTGAAAGCAGAAAACGCCGGGCATAATGGGACGGTGGCGAAATGTTCCACTGTGGGCTGCAGTGAAACATACCCAATGTATACCTCTTCCTCAGCCGTTCAACATGGGATGCGCTTAAATGCAACGTTCCAGATTTTCACCTTGTCTCGGACTCTTCCTTTCAACATGGAAACAAAATGGGAATGTGGTTTTGGGAACAGAATGAGTGTCGTTTGTGACAGATTATTGGTGTATGGTAGGTTAGTTTGTCATCATTAAATTTGTACATCAGAATTATGTAGATCTAATAACAGTGATAGAACTGGTGAAAGTGATAATGAAAATGATATTATGACAAGTCTGCTTTACCCATCAGGTTCATTTTCTGACAAAGTTGATCCGTTATTTTAAAACCAGTATTGGATCTATGAAAGAATACATTCTGGAAGATAACTGTTCGTATTCGTTCTGAAGAAGATCCTCAGTATGTTTGCAAAATGTGAAGAGGAGACACAGACGTGCTAAAAATAGAGGAGTTTTGTAACCCGGATTACACTAATGTCGTAAAGTTTCTTTTTCATTCTTGTTGATAATACAGTGCAAATCTTATTCCTTGATGTCAACAACTACATGACTTTGATGAAATTCAGGTTACCGTACATATTAAATGTTTGAAGCTTTCGTTTAATACATTTGTTACGAACTTGCTGCCTTAAGTATTCCTTGAAATTTCCTAAGCAGGTATCTTTTCTGTTTGTTTGGTTTTTTTTCTCTTGTTCAACTGCTCATTTCAATTTCCTCTGTTCTCCCCTTTCTGTTCGGTAATTCTTAAATGCTAGTTCCTCCTTTATTGACTTGTTATTTTCATCCAAGTATTTCGTTAATCATTTTGTATCAATAGTATCATCCGTATCCCCCTATATCTACTGAATTCACAAACTTGCCAAACTATGTTCTCAACAGCTAGACCGGCCCGTCCAGTCTGCGATCTTCCCAGATACACTGGGGCGAACAACAATGAAATTTTACTGAAATGCAAAACAGACCGAGTGTATCCAAGAGCACGCTGTACATTTGGCGCGATTATCCAGGACGTAAGTGAAATGGTCCAATTTTCACCAAGTGAAATCATCGAAACAAGCTCATCTTCCTCAATTTTGGCTGGAAGAATAATAGATCGACCGTAACCAAAGAACTCAGTATTGCGCTGTAACGATTCTTTGTGGTTAAAAAAAAAAATGATGATGGTTTCATTGGGCCACTTAGCCAAAATATTGACAACAGGATTTTTTTTGTTTTTTGTCATTAACTTTGCATCCAATTGTCGAAAAAATAGACGTAAAGGTTATTGCGGTCAAGTAGCTAAACCTTATCCCAGCCCTAGACCTAACCGTACAAATTAAAAAAAAGAAAAATCACTATACAAATAAAATCCTACCTGGCCACATGCCACATATAGTCATTCTGTATAGGAAACTCACCACTGATTTATTATAAGAAGGAAATACATGATGGCAATAAACACTACAATTTTCTCTCTCGCAAGATGAGGACAGTTAGCCATGGGAACGTTTACAGATAATGTGTTAGAATAAATCTGTGACCATCAGTTCGTTCTGTCTGAACTTCGGTTGGGTAAATAAAAAGACCAGAAATACGTATACAGGTTTGGGGGTGGGGAGTGGAGAGTGGGTGGAGGATGGGGAGTCGGGAGGGAGAAGTACAACTGTTATATCTTTTTGCTATTAAGTTGAAAATATGCTCAAATATCTATCTATCTATCTATCTATCTATCTATCTATCTATCTATCTATCTATCTATCTATCTATCTATCTATCTATCTATCTATCTATCTATCTATCTATCTATCTATCTATCTATCTATCTATCTATCTATCTATCTATCTATCTATTTATCTATCTGTTTAGCTTGTCTTTCCGTCTGTCGGTCAGTTTATTTATCTGTTACTTTATTTTCTCTTAGCCTAGTACAGCATCCATAATAGTTTTTCCTGAGAGGTACATCCATAATACTGTGGCCAGGAACCCAGTTTACTACAGCACAGAGTGTTTTGTCCAGTTTCCTGTCAGGGCTTTACTACGAAATCCCAAGGCTTTTGTTGTGAAAATGAGTCCAACTCTCCCGGGAACAAAGATATACGGACAGAGGATTGAACCAATCCCTCTGGGTAAGTGGAGATTATATTTAGCCAAGAACACTCTTTATTTACTTCGACGTTTTCTTGAACAAAGTCAGCCTTCTTCCAAGATCTTAGGGCCTTTTCATTGATTCACTGTTCTCCTTCATTCATTTCGCTTCCCCTCTATCTCTATTATGCTGTGTTTTGGGTGCTGTTTGAAAGCAAGCTGCCGAATAGTGTGGGCTTCAGGAATATCACAACTCGTTTTTTTTTTTACCTTTGTTTGTGAGAGCCAGTGCCTGCAATTTAGTAGGAAAACTGATATCATGAAGAGGAGCAGAAGAAAGAAAATGAAACTGGGAATTCGAAAACAAAACAAACAAAACAGCTGGGCTGCAAAACGATTTGAAGCTTCTTGATCTCTGTATATTGGACAAATGCTTGATCAGCCCAGCAATGTCCTGTCGGCAAAACAGGTTGTTGAGCTAAGATAAACACAATAGCTGCCATCGTCTACTATCCCGATCAACTGAAGATGTAATTACATACAGGTATAATGTAAATACAGTGTCTGTGCATTTTATTTTAATTTTGCTATTGTCATTCCCGCTGACAGTTGATTGTCTATCCTTCCTTCCCTCTCTTCGGGTTATGATTTTACATCCTTTTTCTCTTAAGTTTATCTTAAAGTTAAAAAAAAAAAAAGTTCATCCGTAGTGAATTGCCTGTTCTCATTTCAGCCAAACCAACAACTGGACTTTCCCCGGACTGTCCTAGAGGTGTAGTCAAAAACGGCCTGATTAAGTCCGGAACAAGAGCTACATGTCGTTGTGTGATGACCACCATTGGCTATCCCACAGGCCAGGCTCAGTGGTACACATGGGCTGGTGTTGCAGTTGGGGTCCCGAACCTTATAGACGGATCAGCGATTCTGAAAATACATGGTGAAAATGACAGTACTTATTCACGTATCATTTGAACTGTTCTGAACCTTCCCTTTGGCTTCTGGGTATTCATCTTAATTTCAGTTTTGTAGTTGCGCCAGTCCTCCGAGCTTGAATAAACGGCTTATCAGTTACATTATCATTGCCACCGTCGTTACGGGTGCAGCAATTCTGTCATATATTTTAAGCATCTGGTATTGTCACTTCTCAAAATCACTCCTACTAGTTTTCCAACAAAACATCACCTAGAATCTATGTGCAATCCTGGTTGTTGTTTTTTCTTGGTATGTATTCCGCCTCTTTCAAAGCCTTGATTACTCTCATTCTCTTCTATTTTATTTCTTCCTCTATCCTACTCTCTTTGTCTATTTTTTTTTTTTAGAGATATATAAAATCTAGTGTAATTTAATACCACCAAAATACAGTTTTTCTGTGGTTTTTATGATATTTCGTGAATTACCACCAAAATAACAACAGTATTATTGATACATTAAAAATTAAAACGCGCAAATAAAATCATTACAACACTGTAGTCTCTGGGGTTGAGAGACGGTCTTCAGTTAATCCACTTCTTTTTTGATTTTCAGATTCCTCCGTGCCGTTAAAGTGCATTGGAATCTCTTCCTCTGGCACAAGTCTGCCTTTCGTGTTTATCCCTAAATTTGCGAGTAAGTATACAGTATAACCAGCATCTTTCGTGTTTTCTAGCCTTGTGATCTATGTCAACTGTTCTGTGTTCTCCGTCTGTCTGTTTCAGTCCTCAAAATATTTGTTAGGGATTGAGCTAAAGTGGCTATTTCACATTTTTCGGCATTTGGCCATTTAGGGTGGTATCATGCTAAGCCCAATAAGTCATGCAGATGCCGCCAGCAAAATGTACGCCAAAGAAATGTGTGACCGGGCTACGTATGATAAGGTCTTCCCGGATTTACCAAGAAAATATGGGAAATTATGGTGTGCACTTCTTGCCTGCCAGCATCTGACTGTGTCGTTCCGGGCTTAGTATGATGTCCTCCTTGGGTCATTTCTCTCTCTCTCTCTCTTTTTGCACAAAATGCAGACGATTTCGTTTTCGCAATACTGTACAGGAACTGCACAAGCACCTACCACCCAAGGTACCATCAGGCCTCGGTTATAACAAAGGCATCTGAAAACAATACACAAAACTGACGGGAAAAAAGAATCCTAATTTACGTTACAAAACAAAAGGCTTAAGTGAGATGGCCCGCTTCAGGTTCACAATGACCAATTATTGTGTCTCATGCCATGTATCCCTCGCCCCGATATTGGAGGCTGTGCTTGGGGTGGGGGGGGGGGTGGGGGCGTGTTGGTGGCAGAGCGTAATTTTATTTCTTTGGCTGATAAAGCAAAAGATTGGATTATTACAGAAGAGGGCCATGAAGAAATAACAAAAGAATGATATTTCTTAGCACTACATTACATCTGAAAACCAGATGTATGTCTTTAAATAAGACGATAATAAGCAACACCGTACAATCTCATGTGTTCCAGAAAATGAAAATAAGTCTCCCCTTTTGAAGTATAAATTCGCCGCTCAGTGCGTTGATGAAGGAGCTCAGCACAAAAATCCAAAGGCAATTTTCTCGTTGGAAATTTAAAAAAAAATTGTTTTGATGATATCATTGACTTTTTGTGCAGACTTAATGCAGTATACTGAGGGTTCTTTTCAGAAGACTACTGACTGTAAGGAATTATAGTCGACGTCTGGTCACAAGCTTTCAATCTCTAATCTATACCCTGATGACGATCTATTTCATTTTCGAATATTTCACAGATGCGGTTGACCGTAAATCAGTCACACTGAGAAGGGCCGAATCGACTGGGCGGTGTTTTACTGACGGAGACCTCATCAGTGTGCATTGTGAAGTGCCCGAGACTGCAGTCCAACCGTACCCTGTGTTCAAAATGCAGTTGAACAGTCAGGCATTCACCACCTTCCAGAACGGCTCATTGGAATCTGGCATCTACAGATATCGGTTCATGTTCAAACCTGTTATGCCTGGCAACTTTACTGTTACTTGCACAGTAGGGAATGGGTATTTCACAGATTTAGCCACCAAAGTCCGCTTAAAAATTGCTGTTAAAGATGCAGGGCCGATCTATCCATTTCCTTTTCTTCAGAATCTTACTCACAGTCTGTTATCACACGGTAAGCTTTCTTTCAACCAGTGTGTAACTGGTCGACCTTAAATTGCGGATCTCCTCTTTAAAATTTGGTCATTTAGAAAAAAATCGGAATCCATTAAAGCTATAATTAAATCTGCCTTTTGGACATTACACATTGTATGTACCTCACTACCAAAATCATTATATATAGTTAAAAAAAACTTGTATTAAAGGTCTTGACCTGCAGTAAACAGTGACAGCAAACAAGTAACACAATCAATCACATCAAATATACAATATTGTATCTTAAAGTTTTGCCTGGCAGTGTAGATTAAAGTCCTTCAATGAACAGCAAATTGACAACAAAGTAGAGCATCAGTCCATTCGATTAGAAAAGCCACTCACGTTTGGAGATTATTAATTTCTCGTAATTGTTCATTCATCCCAGGACAGCATGATCAATCCACGCCACCCCTATTGAGGATTGAGGAGACGGTCTTCGCTTCTCTCACTTGTTCTATCCATGACGCTGGTGATACCAGAGATGATGCAGAACTGACCTGCCAGTCAGTCCAAGATCTGGTCCCGGTAAACGATGCTGACCCAGTCTGTGAACTTAAGATTATTCCTGCAGAATGGAAGTCAATTCAGGAAACAATTATCACTTCAGAGTTAAGAGACAGCCGAGCATGTAACAGCGTGAACCCCACAGAGAGATGTGGGAAAATCGCTGCTGATGCCCACTTAATAACGATATATTTGCAAGTCGCATGTAAGTTGTCGAAAGTTTACATTTTTTGGCAGCAACACAAATAATTAGGTACATGTTCTTGTTTCTTGCTGGTCAAAACTAGGTAAAAAAAAAATAAAATCTTTGACTGTCCAAAGAGATTCATGAATAGATTAAACATTTTTTCTGTTTTTGTTTTTAATGAGTCCATTTCTTTACATTTAAATTATTAATAATGTTGCTTTCTGCATTTTTTTAATCGGAAAAACTTGTTGTGGCAGAGTAAAGGTGATGTAAAAACGGATCCTATTTAGTTTGCCAATAGTCGGTATTGAACGCATACTAAACAATTGCATGAAAACAAATAGGGGTGTGATGTATTGGCTCCGGATATGATAAAATCAAAATAGATGGACAGACGGGTTGATCGATGGACGGATGGACGGATCAATCGATGTATAGGTGAGAGGCGGATGGATGAAATTTGGGGTAACTGGTTGGTCTATTGGTTATTTATATTCGTGTTAGCGCCGTTTACAAAGATTTTATGGACATAATGTTATACCGAGCTCGACAGTATCAGTTTACTTCCCTGTGAAAATAGGTCAGCCTGATCTTCTTCTCCAACCTGAATTGTGAGGACTTGGGAAGATGTGCTTGCACGCAGGCAACAAAGTTTATTTCAAATGGGTCTCAGCCTCTGGCTTTTTTGGTTGTTCATAAACCATGTAAGATATTTATTTTCTAATCTGAAATGAGTTATGCTTCTTTCTTATTTTTGTTTTTTAGATGAGCCATTTGTGAGACACTTTAGCGTGAATGGGAACCAGTCCGTAGTGACAGAACCAGGAAGTAACATTACATTTAAATGTCAGGTTGAAAGTGTTCCTCCAGCCACAGTTTTGTTAGAAGGAAATGGATATGGACAATTGGGCACCTTCAGAAGCAAATCACACAACTTGCTGTACAGACTCACTGATCTGAGTTGTGGGGACTCGGGCAGATACAAGTGCAAAGCAGATAATGAGCTCGGGTTCATAACACATACGTCTCAGTCTTCGGCATTTGTGGATGTTCATGTACCATGTAAGTTATCGCAAACAGCAAATTAATATGATTTACAGCCATTGGAGTTCCGCATTGTAGACAAGAGTTGGAAAGGCTTCATTCATAAACGTATGGTTAAAGAAAGTTTGGGGAGTAAATGCAAAAAGTAAAAGGGAAGAATAAAAAAAAAGTAGTTTGGTTGCCCAGGAAAGCTGAAGAAGCAATGTAGGGGGATTGTGAAGGGGAAAAGGGGGGGGGGGAGGGGGGAGCTGGAGCATAAAAGACATTGAACACTTTGTCAAAGAATTAACGTTCTGTTAGGAACTTCAAAGAGCGATAGCTGGGTTTCAAATTGCATTTTATACTCCGTTGGTATGTTGGCGGAGAAAATGGATAGTTTCTGCTCTTCGGGAATGATAATAATTTTCTTCGAACTATTTCATCTCAGCATTTGTGTGTGTTGTGCTATATCTATAGGTGAGCTCAAGATGCTACATCCACACGAAAAACCACAGACAGTTTTGCTTTCTTCAAATGGCACAACTGTTGTAAACTTTGAGATTTACGGTTATCCTCAACCTGCGGAATTCTTATTAAAAGCTGTGGAAGGTTCTACATTCCGGGAGGTGAACAGAAGTCTGTATTCTGTGTCTTACACAAGATTTGAGCCATCTCTGGGCAGAGTGACGGTGAACCTGGGACCCGGACTTGAGAAAAGCTCCCGGCACGTTCTGATAGTGGCAAATGATGTTGGTGATGATTTAAACATAGAGTTCAGCGTTGAACCTGGTATGGAACATTCGTTCTCTTCATTCATCATGTCATCCTTTCTCTCCCCTCCTTCTTACTGTCTCATGAGAGTAAAATGTCCTTACGTCCTAAATTGGAAAAAAGCCGAATAATATCTAATTATGCTATGAATAAAATTAAATCAAATTATTGTCTTAATTCCAGATTTCTAATACCACATTTTGTCCAATGATTTTGTCTTTTGTTCATTTGTCTAAAAAGTAATAGTAAATTTAAGGCTCCCATTTTCGAAACAGCAACAACAACAACATTAACAATAACAACAGCAGCAAACAAAAAAAGCTGGGTCTCAACAAGTGAATTAGCTGGCTCCCTGTGGTAATTGACGTTTCCTCCTTTTCTTTCTTTTGTTCTCTGTTTATTCTCATACCTTTTTTCCGATCTTCCTCTTTACAAATGTTATGTTCTCGTGGCGTCGGCACCCACCATGTATTATGTGTACTTTGCTGTAAAATATTCAGCTCTCCTGATGTCTTCTTCTGTCACCTATTGACTTTTTTCCTTCATTTATTTCTCCTCTTCTTGTCCATCTTTTCCATATGTCGGACATAAAACTATGCATCGATTTCTGATTAATGAGTGGGCGTAGCTAACCGTATTTGTTTTGTTCATGAGTGTGAAAGTTTTATCACGCCACCTTTCAGCAGTATTTTATCTTTGCCTCTTTTGTTACACTTACTCAATACATTGTTACTCAATGTTTATGATCTGTGTTGAATTGTCAAGAGGGGATTCTGTTGCAGGTTTTTGGAAAGTCTGAGAACAGACGGAGAGTTTGGGGCTGGATGGTTGAAGATCCCGAACCCCTCCTCCCTCCAGATTTTTTTTTTTTTTACAATATTTTTTAATTGGATGTTGATTCATCATACCCAGCATCTACTGACGACGACCCATCCATGACTAATGACCTGGTCATTGGCCTAAGTGTTGGGGGTGCTGTGATAGGTCTATTACTCATCATCGTCTTTACTGTCTGGGCATTCTGGCGTCGACATGGTAAACGCGATAAGACAGCGAAAGGAAAACGCGATGACATCAGTGGTCAAGCTCTGAAGAGACGCAATAACACTTATGAAAACTCTCTGGATGGACCTTATCGTAAGGACTTGCCATTTTGTCCATGTCACTTTGTGGTGTACAATTGCACCTTTTTATTGCTGTCAGGCTGAGGTAGTTGGCAAGGCTGAAATAGGATTTATGTAGAGTTAAATGAAGTTACCATTTGCGGCGGAGGTGGGGGGGGGGGGGAGGGGTGTTTATTACTATGTCGTAAGTTTTGTTGTTCTTGTTACGAATTTTGTTGTTGTTGTGGGTGATAATTCATTCAGTGCCAATCATCATTTCCATTATATAAATGATATGGTTGATAAGAAAGCAACACCATGGTTTTCTTGCTAAGGTTCTACTATCAAACTTTCATAGTTTCTCTATAATGATAATATATCAGCAGAGTATTAGTGATTTTTCAACAGCACCCTGAAATGAGACAATATTCAGACAGTGCTTGGAACAAACGTGGGAATCCCCTTGACACTGAATGAAATAATCTTCCTGCTCTTGACCTTCCTTTTCTCGTCATTAAAATTTGGTCTTAATCTTCAACAATACATACTTTACAAAGATGCAGCCAGCCATGATTTATTTTACAGATTATGAGGATTTAGTAAACACCTTCAACTTTTGAACATTGTAGTGAATTTACCTGAGCATTGTGATAAATGTTTATGTTACTGTGTAATTGTAATAATAATAGAATCTAGTACTTGTAGGTTTAATTTTCGTCAAATTCAAAACATCAGTCATGTCAGAGTTTGTGTAATCTTAAAGAATTCAGAAGTACATAAATTTCTGGTATTGCTATTTTCATAGTAAACTGAACCGACAAGACCTAAACATGAAAATAAATGCTGGTTGTTGCTGTTTTTTTTAAATGTATAATGTGTTTGGTGTCAGAGAGTGAGTAGAGTTTGGGTACATTCATTTCCGAACCATTTTGGTGTTATCAGTGAGCATGTCCCAACCTCAGTTCTGGTTTGTTCTATCTCCATTTTCTGAAAAACAAATGGACATCTTTTTGTATGTGGAGGAGGTACAACAAATGCACACTTTGACATTCGTTCAAAATGGGTTTGACTCTTATCAAGCTGTTTATTCCAACTCCTTATCATAGTGCTAAACCCGCAAACGTTTAAAGTCGAATTAACTCAGTTGTGCCAAAAAAAGAAAATTGGAACAAACAAGAACTAATGCGATATGTCTCCTGCTTAAATCTTAAGTTAGTGGCAAACGCCATTATACTGCATGTTTCTCAGTCTCCCTTCCCTTTCATGTATAATTTTTAGGTAGGCCTAATTATGACGTTTTTGTCCCATCCTACCAGATCTACCAAGAGGGAAGGATCTAGACCTTGGATGTTTAGACCCCACGTCTTTGAGCAAACATCTGTCATCATCAGAGACCAACGAGCATATTTACGACGAACCTGAGGGACTGTATAGCAACGTTCTAGACCTGGAGTCTCCATCTCACAGTGCAGCAAAATGCAGTCCAAGTCCAAGACAGAATCTCACAACCGAGGGCAGAAACCGCCCTAGACGCTGCGTGCCATATGAGAACTACATGTTTGTTACACAAGACCAGCCCAAGTGAAGCTCGTCCACATGAAGACGTGGATAATATATCTATGTCAGTAAGAGGTTGGCAATTATTTCATAATATTTGCGAGAGAGGACTTTATAGTAATAGTCTATTGCTGATTAAGTCGCCTTTTTAACTAGATTATTCTTAACTAGGGCATGCTAGCTCAGTATTAAAAAAAGTAAGCAGAAGCTTGGGGGAGACAGAGCATTAGGGAAATAATGCAGAGAAAAAGTGAGGCGATTAGAAGTGTATGGGCCCAGTAAGTGCCCAGAAAAGGGCAGCGGGAGTGAAAGGAAGAAGGAAGACAAGTGACAAAGACGGGGATCGAAGCCTAGGACACCAACCTTTCTTTCTTCCCTTTGCTCCGGCCTTGATTTTCTGAGCACTAACTAGGCACAAGCGCTTCTAGTTGCCTCATTTTTTCTGAACGCTATCTCGGTGGTTGTAAAAGTCTCTGATCTCATTCTGATTAAGTTATGCTGCTAGTGCACTGAGTAGGGTCTGTTTTGTCTCGGTTTTAGTGTTTTAGAAATAGAGAGGAAACTAGAAGCAGCTGAGATGTAGTTTAGTAGAAGAATATTGAGAATATCATAGGTGAGAAAAAATCAAATGAGTCAGTACTGGCAGACTCTAATCTGAAAAGATCATTAATTGAAACAATAAGACAGCGGCAACTGAAATTTCTAGGACACATCTGTCGCCTCAGGAGCCTTGAACATCTAGCAGTCACAGGGAAGATCGCAGGCAGGAAAAGCAGAGGTAGACGGAGAAAAACTTTCACTGAACGTCTGAATTCATGGACAACAAATAAACGTCACGACAACAACTCCTCCTTGAGGTTGGCTGATGACAGATCCGAGTGGAGAGCCATGACCACTAATGTCTGTTCCGGACAGGGCAACTGATGATGATGATGATGATGAGGATGATGATGAGGATGATGATGATGCTGATGCAGTTATACGGAACCTTGTGCACTGGCGAGACCGAAAGAAGTCTTTCTTACTAGCTCGGACGAGTCAATTTTGTTTCGAGTCACTTGGCGGAAAGAGAGATCTCACACACTGAATCAAAACGGGCGAAAAAGAAAAAAAGGAAAAAAAGAAAAGAAAAAACAGACTTGACTCAGTACTCCACATGTTGCGAGGAAAAGGAATCAAAACTTGACTGCATCACAAAATTTCTACACGTACTGCATTGAATGAATTCTATTATAGAACTTGGCACTGCGAGTGTTTTAGAGCAGATCGCCCTCGCTTGTGATGCTTTCATTCCCGTATAAAGGACGACATGATTTTTAGAACTCACACAACGAAGATCTGACCAGCAGAGGTAGACAGAGAAAATCTTTCACTGAAAGTCTTAATTCATGAACAACAAATAAACGTCACAACAACAACTCCTTCTTGAGGTTGGCTGATGACAGATTCGAGTAGAGAGCCATGATCACCAATGTCTGTTCCAGACAGGGCAACTGATGATGATGATGATGATGTTTTCCCTAGATGAGTGGCTTTAAATTTGTTCATGTAATTGTTAATAGACGTGGGTTTCCCTGAAGGATATGTTGAAACTTCAGTTGTATAGTGTTTGTCAATATGAGAGTGAAAATTTTGCTTATACATGCAGTTGCCACGTCCATCAATTTATTTTTAAAAGTTGGCTTTTAAAAAGTGTATATAGGTATTGCAGTGTTGACTGACATTACTGTGTCTCGTGCGTCGCCTTGATAGTGAAAGACACGACAATAATAAATTACAGATCGTCGCCTTTAATCATTTTTTTTTTTGGCGATAGATGCCAATAAAAATTAATGGTGAACATTAAAGATAAAGCAGTGGGAACTGTGAATTTTTATTGCATTTTCTTTGTTCAATCAGTCAATGAGGGAGAGTTATTTTCCTATAGATATTTTTATATGCATATGTAAGATTATCTCATCTTATGCATACTTGTAATTTTTGCACCCATTTCATTCGTTACTTGTGCAGTGTCCGCACACAGTGTCATTCTAAATTGCCTCATGTGAATTACACATGGCAAACAGAATAGAAACATTGCCTCTCGTGCAAGTTAACTACTCTGTGATCAAAGAATCAGTTGAAATTGCAATTTACTGAATGTGTGAAAAGCAATAAATGAACTTTAATTTTGCAAAGAAATTGTTGCTTGTGAGCAGTTCATAATGTGTATGACAAATTAAATTTTATGCACATTTCATGAATTCTTAAACTGTTATTATAGACATAGAAGATCCCCATTATATTTCTTTTTTAAATTATGCTGAACAAATGATACTTAAGAAATTATTTTTCTATATAACAATTAATTTCATATAATGGATAATTACATTGAATGCAAATAAACTGAACTCTTTAAAGGCTGACATTAGAAACTTGAACTGTTTAGCACCACTGCCTAGTGACTGTGCCTGTGTTGCTCCGCATCGACTCAGTTTTGTATGAAGACAAATCGGTATAATTACTGGCCAGATCTACGGCCGGGGACGATTTTGGTGATATCTCATAATGGGGGTAGGCAAAATTTCAAGACAAGAGCCATATCAAGTCTGTAAACCAGGAGATTTTTATGGGCATAATTAAGAGCAGGAAAGAGCCACAGATGAAAGCGATAGCAATTGCATGCGGCCGGGGAGCCGTTGGTTGGTGACTCTTGTGTTCCATATTATTATGCTTTAGCGAAGATATGTTTTCTTACAAACAGCCATAATGTGGCTTCAATGTGGCTTTTTCCATTCGTTTATAGTCTGATTGCCTACAGACTTTCAAAGCTGAATTCGAATTTGGCAGAGTTGATTATAGGATTTGACTATAATGGTCAAGATAAAATGCCATTTGAAAAATTACCAAACGTTGTAATTTTTATGTACATTTCACGACATTGACGCCATGTTCATCACAATGCCTGAACGATGAAACGCTCGGCTATGTCCAGAATATTTTCAGCCGTATGTCCCGCGTCATATATTTAGCAGGATTCACCTTCTATTGTCACATTTTACACCATTCAGTTGCTGACACTCCACGAAAACAAAAACTTATGCGACACATAATAATGAGTTATAGTTCAGCAGATCAGTGCTCAAGAAACAAGTTTAATGACAATCTGTATAGTGCATAGTTGTTGATGGAGTAATGGTTATGGTGAAAAACAATTCAGTATTAGGGGACCCAATAAAGAAATATTAAAGAAGGTATGGAATACAGAAAACACAACATAAAATTCTGGAGTAGATCACACAAACTTGTATGAACCGTCACCAGTTTCGGTCTGAAAAGTAATGCAAGCCAAATTGAGAATTGGATAGGTAATACAAAAACTATCTGTTAATAAAATCCTTTCGCTTCTCCATCCTTTTACATTTCGACTACATGCAATTAAATCACCGAAACTCCTTCAAATGGCCATTACGTACTGAATTATAAAGATAAAACATAAAGTTGAAACTGGTGCGAAATGAAATAGAACAAATGCATCCCGCATCCCTTTAAAGCAATATCAGTAACTCAGAATACTCAGATTGTATCTTCCCGACATGTCACGAATATGGGTACTTGATACATTATAATGAATAGATACAATTTTATATTCCTGAATGATTTAAAACCGCACGTTTCCAAAGGTATTGCTCATTCGAAGTCTCATTCAAGTACTTAAAAACTTCATTCATTCTTCCATAAGCAGCGGGTGGTCGGTGAGCGCTTCTGGTACGGCCATCTTTCCTATCATTCTGCAGTTCTCCCTCCATTGACTTCCTTTTTCCTAGCACAAAATGGTCGCTATCGTGTCCACGTGCTTTCTCTAAACTCAAACTCAAACTCATACATAAGCAGGCATATTAAAAAGGCATATCTTTTATTATTACAAAAGACACATTAAAAGGGAATATTAAAAAGAGTAACCGCATTACAAATTATAATTCCTTTTTTTTTGTTGTTGTTTTTTGTTTTTTTTAAATTTCACTCTGTAAAATTTCCAACAAGAGATTAGCCACAAGTTACTGAAATTACCTTTTAAATAGCATGTATGGAAATGGTTGTGAAGGAAAAATTCAAAAGTTGAAACCAACCTTTATTAATTATATGAACATTATTGTTTATCTTTAAACGCTGAGGCCGCGAAGACATAATTTTTCAACCGATAATTCAATTTAGGTCTTCAGGAATCTTTACATTTTACCGACATCGCCAACAGCAAACTGCTGTTTATCTCACTGTTCACATTTATTAACTTCATTAGGTGCTGTGAAGTTAATTTCCTAGTAATAACGAAGCTAGGTGCTAAAATCATGCAATAATAATGCAGATAAGGTGGAGAGGATTAATAAAACAATGTTAAGAAACACAGTAGTAACAATATTATTTAAAATTAACGGTATGAAATATAATTGTATGTGAATGAAACCATTCATTTACGTGAAAACTGTTGAAAGCCAAAGTTAAACAAAGTAAGAAATTCAGATAGCGAAGACGGTGTGTGTTTTACCTTCATCTCAACAGTTATTTCTGTTATAATTATGACAATTTCAAAATCTGTCAAATGCAACAGAGCTTGTCTTTTTATATTATAATTTCAGTAGCTTTCTAATTATAATCCGAAAGATGTTCTATAGGCCCAGACATGAAAATAATGCGTTTTGTTGGTTGTTATTGATGTGAAAAATGATTTATCAGGATTCCTTTCTATATTGGAGACACAGGATGCTTCTACAAGCTGTCTTGGTAAACAAAAGAAAGTCATCATTCCTTAAAACTTAAGCTATCGTTTTTGGCTTCTTTTCACTATTTTCCAGGAGAAGCAAAACAATTTTATTTCAACCCAAACGGTCTAGTCATGATGAATATTTGACAATTTACTCATTGATTATTATTTTATTTTTTTTTGGCTTAGGAGTCTATAACCCAGGCCATTCCATGCGGCTTCAATCTTTATTATATATAAATCGATTTCTCGAAATACTAGTCTTAGGGAACGGTCATGAAATATTCTTGAAATTAAACACCGTCATCATCAAGATGATTAACTTAATTGCTGCAGGACTGCAAACCTCATCAGAGACCAAATGATTATTATGTGATTGAACCGAAAAATGGCTCTAGTATGTTGATTTGGCGTAGTCATACACATCTGTGGAATAGAAGCAATATAAGATAACACACATAATAATATTTGAGCATCACTTTATGAGATTGATTCGAAAATTAAAATTAATCCAATCATCATCACATGAATAAATCGTCACCTTTCCCTAAAGTTGTAGTAGTCAGTTTTGACTACTTTTCAGGAGAAGCAAAAAACCGTTTTATTTGATCACAACTGGTCTAGTGGCGATGGATTTTGTGCTTTTCGATTATTTCTCGGCTTAAGACTCAACAACCAAGATCATTAATTTGATCCAGCTTTGAATGTAGTTAAGATATAAAAAAAAATCTGTTTCTCAACTTTTTAGTTTTATACATACATTTTATTTTACTTAAATTTATACATACAATTTATGTTATAGGTCACAGAAAAGAATTATTCTTGATGTTATTTTAAAATCTGTAAATATTATTACAATCTCTTTAATGGAAGGCAAGCGTTGTTGGGTATGAAAGCAACTGTGACGCCGACGTGAGATCTTGATTATTATTGCAGCCTGAATGGTGTGGATACTCAAGAATTGTGGGAGAGTTAATCGGGAGAAATATCAACAAGCTACACTGAAAGATTAAAAACAAAGCCAGCATAAAGCAAGTGTATTTTCAGCATTGTACTCCATAATGGATGTACATGTAGCAGCTTTAAAGAATGAATTCCGTTACTGCGTTAACTGGTGTTTTATTCTAGACTTGCAGTAACAGTCGTAATTTATAAGATATTGGGCTGCGCGTTTTCATTTGCCAGACACCAGTGCAGCCACAGGTAAAACGCATCAGTGATCCCTTTTTGACGATACCGATGATACGTCAGCTGGTAGCCCAGGCACGCAGCAGTCGATTTTGATCGGTATTGTTGGATGTTGAGTGATGTGTTTAGTTCTTTATTTTAGGAGGTTTCGCTGCCCTTGAATTTACACCTCACTTTTCTTGGTTTTATTTTCTTGTTGTGGTGGGGATTCGGTTTTTACAATTTTGCCCGGGCAGCGGCCTGTTCGGCCTGCTCTTTTCGATTTCCAACTGCCAAGGTATCTTTAACGTGCACACCCTCCGGATTTTTTGTCCTTATCAGAGAAGACTAGGTGCTCAGTCCTACCTACCATAGGTTCAGGGACAGGAAAATATGAGAAAAATCCAAAATTCCAACATGCCAGCGCCGACCGGATTCGAACCCGATATCTTCGACATGAGAGACGAGCACCTTGCCTCTAGGTCACCCCGTCCCATAATGGTGAGTGGTGACATTGTGTTTTAATGAGACCCCGCACACAACCTGGGTCTGACTGAAACGCAAGTCGTAACTTCAGCATTCAACGCGGCGGCCGCCCCAGATCGGCCAGTGCTCGCCTAGGCTAAGTATGCTGTTCACTGAAAATTTATACAGTGATTACTGGTTATTTAAACTAAGACTAGTTTTCACATTCCCAGAAACATTGGGCAACACAGACCCTGAAATTCCTGAATTTTCGCATTTGCCATAACTTTTCGCCCCTGATTTAATTGCTTCACCGCCAGTCGTATACTGACCGAAACCTCCATAATTTCCACACTACAGGTCACACGAACCACTTTGTAAGGTTTTATGGAAGTGCATTACACAGCATACGCAGCATGTCATTTTTCATCAATCAAAGAAACAAAGCATTATTTTGTGTGAATGTTATTATTTAAATATAGCTTGTGCTGTGTAAGTGTATTCGTAAGCCGGTCTCAGCGGCGTGATGGGATAACTCAGTTAATAAAAAACAACAGCTCACAAATAAACTTACGATAAACTTCCGGGCCATAGTTTTCTGACTGGGCATAGAGATAGGCGTTGTTAGGTCTGCGACTCTCTCTCCTGGACCTTCGTCGATACCACATTACGCCCACCACTATGAGGGTGATGAGCACCACTACAGCCGCCCCTGTACCAAGACCAATTCCTAGATGCGCCTCTGAAGAGATATCTGAAGTTGTTGTCACTAGTGATGATGTCAGTGTTAATTCTGAAGAAGAATTTCAAATTTGAATTTGAGTGGTGGTTTTACGGTACGTCAGCTTGATGACAGCTATATTGTGCTTCCACTTTTAATTATATAATTAGAAGTCTTAAGATATCGTTAGGGGGGCGTAGCCTAATTACAAAGCCAAATAGAGCAAATACCGAGTTATGTTCAGTGTCCAGCTATAGTTTTCTACGTAAAACAATATGCCCCCCTAACAACAGCAAAAGTCTTATTATTAAAACATTGAAGGTGAAAAATAGCCAATAACAATGGGCTATCAATTAAAATACAACAAACTGTCTAAGCACCCATTCTTAACAAAAGGTAATTAAAACAAAGGTTACGAGACAGATGGAAATATGTGAATCTATATTCATGTCTTGCCGGCTGGCCCAATCAACTTTAGAAATATCAGTGTCAACTTGGGTCTACGGAGGACATAGAGCTAAGAGGAAGAGGCAAGATGAAGAAGAAGAAAAGCAAAAAAGAAGGAGAGACAGAAGAAGAAGAGGCTTTATCGTGAAATTATTGTCATAAAAAACCCATACACTAAAAAAGTCGGCCAATCAATTTGTGAAATTTGTGGAACTAAGTTATTTTAAAAATTCCACGATCACTTCAAATCAGATAAATATAAAGATCCTTAGTTTAGATGAACAGACCGACAGACAGGCAGATTGACAAACAAGCAGACAGACAACCTCAGTTATACCGGAAGCAATGTAAATATTACATACCGAAAGGGATTTCTACGACCTCGTTGCTTGCTAATCCCGAATTTTGGGGCAACATGTAAACTTTCAACTTTGACAAAGTGCCAGTCTGACCAAATGAAGACAACGGAATCCTAAGTGAACACACTGTACTGTAATACCGGGGATGTTTCGACACTGTCTCGTGACTGTATTTAAATTTTTCAAGGACGCTTTTTTCAGTGCCCTGGAGAAAGAGAACATTTGAGACGGATAAAAAAAAACTACAAACAGACATACAGTCAGATAAACAGACAGGTAAACAGATAGACAAGCAGTCAGACAGACAGACAGGCAGGCAGATAGATAGATAGATAGATAGATAGATAGATAGATAGATAGATAGATAGATAGATAGATAGATAGATAGATAGATAGATAGATAGATAGATAGAGAGATAGATAGATAGATTGAAGGATGGATAGATGCCTATCTACATACATATATACATACATGTACATACATACATAACATACATACATACACACATACATACATACATACATACATACATACATACATATCAATATCTTTATTTCTCTATAATACAATACAAGTAATGTAACATCATAGAAAAATGATGATGAGAAATACATCAAAATGGATGGTAGCATGCTGGATGCAGGTAAACAGGAAACAAGACTCATGAAGAATATTGAAATAATGATATAAAAGGGTAATGACACAGTACATAGATTATAGAGGATGGGATTTACAACGGCGTTTCCATATGTGATGGGATGAGAATATTGCACTATTGCTTAAGTATTTGCAGAGACCCCGGATTTCATATTTTCTGATATTTAGTTGGAACAATCCTTTAGAAAAATTTTTATGAATGTGGCCCAGACTGCCAACAATCAAAACAATTACACGGGTGTTAAATCCCATTTTGTTTATCTCCATACTGAGGGGGAAATATTTATTAAATTTATTTTGGTAGCAGTTTTCAATATGGGCATCAAAACAGACTGCAACCTCTACAAGCCATACTCTTTTGTGTTCACGATCAATAATTGTAATATCAGGCCTGTTGGCAGTGGTGTCAAAATTTTCCTGGGTGTTATCAAAATGAGCTGGCCTTAAAGGTGTGTCTTTTTTCAATGAGACATGCGTGTTCCTTTTGTACACATCACTTACTTTCTCAAAGATCTTATTGACAACTTTGTTGTGTCTTTGCTGGTAAAGCGGCTTCAGTTTTTTACATCCATTCAAAACATGGGATACTGTCTCAGCATAGAAATTACAAAGTTTACATGTTTTTGAATAACTGTTTGGATAGTATGTGTGCAAAAGACTCTCACATTCAAGCACTTGCATCCTCCCTTTCACACAAAACGTTCGTACTTTATCACTTATTTTGTGGTTGGTTAAAAAGTTACAAGATACAGTGTAATCAATGTTGTTCCCATTTTCTCTAATTATTCTTCCTTGTGATTTCAAACTTTTCAGTTCTTCAACAACATTATTTAGTTTCACATTTTTATAACATTTTTGAAATTTCACATGATCATGAAGAGAAAAATGAACATCATCATCAACCTCGACATTGTTAGATTCCTGTAGTTCAATTTTTTCTCTGGCACACACCTCCTGGAGGTTGACCCAATTTGATTTTGACCAGTTGACCTTGCTTTTCTTATTAAGTTGACCATTTTCTTTTAGTTCATATCCTGCGAAATTTATATTTTCTCCATCACTCTCTACTACACTTTTCTTTTAGTCATATGCAAATCAAGTGACTGGGTCGCAGCATTTTTGACTAAAACATCATCATTATTCAACATTTCTAGGTGAAAAGCAAGGTGTTTAGCGTGGTATAAAATGGCAGGATTAGGAACTCCGAGACCCCCTTGGGCTCGTGGACTGAAAAAGAAATTTCTAGATGTAGATTCATTTAGACCCAGCCATGTTCTAACATTGTTTACAATTTCATCTTCGATCTCCTTTAGGTGTTTTTCAGTAAAGATTAAATTAGAAAAGTAGAATAGCACAGGGCTAATACACATGGGGCTCAATAGCTGGAGTTTAGCAGATGATGGCAATGGGGCAAGACTGATTCTTGTTATGTTTGTTTTGAATTCGGCTATCACAGAGCATACCTGGGAAATCCCACTGGTGTTTTGGATATTAATGTCATGACCCAAATATTTATAGCTATTTTCTTTTGTCAAAACAGGAATGCTCTGATCTTGCACTTTAACATCAGCATTTGTTTTGCTGTTTGCCCAGTTATTTCCCGTGCGCTGTCCAAATGTAACGGTACACTTTCGTGGCTTTACATCCATACCAGTGGTGTTAAAAAAAGTACTGGTCTTATTTGTCATTATATTCATATCGTTGATGTTTGCACTTAAAAGACTTACATCATCAACATAGCCTTGAATAGGGTTAGGTACTTGGTATGGTGGGAAACTTTGTTCAACCCATCTTAACCAACAGTCAATCCCCTGTTCAAAAAGTATTACAGACCATGGGCAACCTTGGATTATCCCCCTTTCCCGAACAATTTTGTCTTGTTACCCCTTTGCCAGTTTTAACCTGAAAACTAGACTCACTATAGATGTCTTTAGTTATATTAATATATAAGTCAGGGTAGCCATATCGTTTAAGTTCATTGAACATAGTCTGGTGGTCGATACTTCCAAAAGCGTCTTTGATGTCAACAAAACATAGGCATATTTTTGAGGTACAATGTAAGAAGTCACTTATGGCTGTCTTTAAACAGAAAACGTGTTCCTGGAGACCATTACGTGGCAGCGATCCCTTTTGTCTCGGTGACAGGCGCTGAGTAGAGGCGATCCACGGCATCATCCGCGACTGTATGAGTTTCATAAACAGTTTATAAGAAGAAGGCAGAAGGGAGATGGGTCTCCAGTCTTCAATGTTGTTGACATCTCCGTTTCTCTTTGGTATCATTGTGATGATGCCGTGTTTCCAATCAGGTGGTACGCGCTGGTGGGTCAAGCAAATGTTGAAGATCACTGTAAAGATAGGGGCAAGTTTGTTTACTTTTTTCTTAATTGTGTCGTACGTGACGCCATCAGCGCCGGGGGATTTCCGTGTTGGTAATGTTTTTATCGCTGACTTCACTTCATCGACTGTAAATAAGTCGGTGTGAGGCAGCCAAGCTGGTGATGGTATGCTGACCTCGTTGTCCCAAGGTTGTTCGGTGAGGGGTGTGTCAAGTTTACGAGCACACCTTGACCTGAAATGTTTCTCTACTGTGGAGATATCGATTTCACAGCTATTACTGGAAACAATGCAATCGTTTTTGATAATATCTATGGCTCTTTTTTGATCCTTGTCTAGTACCACGAGCAGTTCTTGCTTTGATAACCTTTTGTTGTTGTTGTCTGTTGATCTGTTAGATTTATTTCGAAAGAAAGGACACAGTTCAGTTCTTAAGAAAAACAGTGTTTGTTGAATGAATGCGGTGATCGATTGTCGTTCGTTTTCGGTGTTTGATGTTGTGTCTTTCGCATGTTCTGGCGTTTCTTCTGGTGTTACGACAGGAAACTTTAGAAGGATTCTCTTGATAAATTTGAGAAATTCTATGCTGAATGGCTGGCCATCGGGTCTTAGATCTTGAAACTCGCCGTCTTTCACAAACACACTACACAAAACAGACACGATTCGCAACCACCACACAGGGTTGGGATGGATAAATGTTTTCTTTACGTGGATAGGAGCCGTTGAAATAGTTTCTCTAAACCATACATACATACATACATACATACATACATACATACATACATACATACATACATACATACATACATACATACATACATACATACATACATACATATTTCAAGAACTTTATTGACTATATGATTTTACATGCAATGAATACATCCATTTACATAATCACATATTCAACCATCTTCAGCTGTACAACACACCAATATATTCCGTACAATAGACATTACATTTTGTACGTTATTTCAACCAGATTAAATTATACCTTCTTTTCCATACTCTTTGCGAACCTATAATTGCGCTAATGCTGATAAACTTGCACATGCTAGTTGACTGCCTATTGCTGAAACCTAGCATTTTTAACCCTGATGCGGCTTTGTTATGAACAGTCCCCAATGCTCCCACGATAATAACAATGATTCTACAGTGATAGCCCTTGTCATTCATATTATTATGCAATGATAGATATTTCAAAAACTTTTCACGAAAACATAAATCAATGAATTTGTCAAATGGAACAGCAATTTCTACAATAAAAGCATCTTTGTTCTTTTCATCTAATATATATATACATACATACATACATACATACATACATACATACATACATACATATTTCGAGAACTTTATTGACTATATGATTTTTCACATGCAATGAACAATCCAATTGCATAATCACATATTCAACATAATATATCAGCTTACACGCATACCAACAACTTAAATAGTGTAATACAATGAAACTGTATAATAGTAATATAGTGTATGGAGTAACCAACATGCACTGTAATGAAAATGCATAGTAGTAATATAGTGTATGGAATAACCAACATGCATTTCATTGATAAAAGCCTTTTGACTGATAAAAAACGAAGAAAAAAAGGGAGTGAATGCACCACTGAAAGCTACTGTATATGACAAAATATTGTTAGAGATGAATTAGATTAAATGATATCTTTTCTCCCAGACCCTGTGTGACCCAATAATAGCACTGATACTCATGAATTTACAAAACTGGTTTATTTCACTGTTAGTGAAACCCAACAACTTCAAACCTGATGCTGACTTATTGTGCACTGTCCCCAGTGAACCCACAATAAAGACAATGATTTTACTTGTGTATCCCATATCATTGAAATGATTATGTAGTGGTAAATACTTCAGAAATTCTTCATTAAAACAAATATCAATAAACCTATCAAAGGGAACAGAGGCTTCCACTATAAACACAATTTTCTCTTTCTCATCAATAATCAATATATCAGGTTTGTTGGGGATGTTGTTTTCAACATTGACACATTTGTTGGTACTGATAATGCACTGATCACTTGCAAGTTTTTTGTTGATATTTTCAAATAAAAAGTCTACAATTTTGTCGTGTCTCTCTGTGTAGAAACCTTTAAATCTCTAGGCAACCATTAAGTATGTGTGAGTTGGTGTCATAAGGCTGATTACACAAGGGACATGGTCTTTGAAAGGACAGTGGGTAGTATTTGTTCATGTTTGCGTTTGTTTCTAACAATTGCAATCTCCCTTTCATAGCAAATTTAATGATAGCATCGTTGATATTTGCATTTTTAAAAACAGTACTGGATGATGAGTGAATGTTTGCATGTACTTTGTTAACAATTTGTCCTTGTTGCTCTAGTTTATGCCAGTAATTGATATCATCTTGTATTCTTTGACTTTTTAGAAATTTAGACACTTTATTTATATCACTGGTATGAATTATAGAACCATTGCCGTCATTTATCGATAAGGTGTAACAATCATTTTCTATATCATATCCTAAACAAGTTTTCAATTTACAACATAATCTGTTCATTTCCACAAATTCAGAAGCCCCCCAGTTAACTTACAAATTTTATTCAAAGTATTGCTGTTTGTCAATTCGTACCACCAAAATTAGATTGTGTGTTGTGTTCAACTAGTGGGACCTTCCGTTTCGTCATATGCAGATGAAATGCATCACGTGTGGTCTTTTTTACCTGTTCATCATGACAGTTCAACATAGACAAAATAAAAGTGACTTTTTTGACATAATACAATGTGGAAGGTTTTTGTATTCTAAGGCCACCCTGCTTCATTGGTACAAAAATAAATGAACGAGTGGTTGAGTCATTAAGATTAAATGCATTCCTAATAAAATTAACAATACGTTTCAAGATGGGTCAACATATTGTCTGTGAATAAACTATTGTTAAAGTAAAACATCAATTTGAAAATAAACATTGAATTTATGGCCCCAATCTTGTAAGCTAAAGGCAAAACTGAATTCTCTGTTTTGGTTAAAATATTTGCAAGGCTGTTAGTAATATCTTTTAGTTGTTCTTTACTAGCTGTTCCACTAAGATTTAAGTCATGGCCCAAATAAGTATAGTGTCTAGTTTTCCCGTACATGGGAATGATGTCATCCTGTATTTCGAATGTCACTTCTGAGGTTGTGTCTCTCCTAGCCCAGTTGTTACCAGTTCTCTGTCCGTGTAACACTGCACATTTTTTGTGCTTTACTTCCATGCCGCAATAGCTCAAAAACTCTTCGCTCTTATGAAGCATTTCAGTCATATGTTGGTCGTTGGTCGTTGTCATTGACACGTCGTCCATGTAGGCCTGGCAGGGATTGGGTAGGTAAAGTTGATCGTAAGGAGCACACATCCACCGTAGCCAAGGATCCATCGCCTGGATGAAGACAATGGCACTCCAGGGACAGCCCTGAATAATGCCGCGTCCACGTGGTATACTTGGTGTAAGGGCCTTGCCTGCCTGGACCTGGAACGTAGAGTTGGTGTAGATGTCTCTAGTGATGTTGACGATGTTCTCTGGATACTGAGCTGTCCTCATTGCGTTGATCATAATGTTGTGGTCTACGCTAACGTACGCATCTTTGATGTCGACGAATGTGACGAATAGCTTAGAGCTTATGTGGCGAAGATTGTCAATCACCGTTTTCAATATGAAAACATGCTCGTGTAGACCGTTGCGGGGCAGTTAGCCTTTTTGTTTGGGTGATAGCCGTTGGGTGTCAACGATCCAGCTTAAGGGTCGTCGCTGTATTTTACAAATAGCTTGTACGAGGTGGTGAGGAGGAAGATGGGGCGCCAATCTGCGGGGTCTTCGGGATTACCTCCTTTTTTGGGTATCAGTGTTATTATAGAGTGTTTCCACTCTGGTGGTAAAGGGTTTTGTTTTAAGCATATATTGAATATGCGTCTCAGTATAGGAATCAGCCGGTGTTTTTTCTTTTTGACATAACGGTATTCTACACCGTCGTAACCTGGCGCTGTGTTTATTTTTAAGTCCGTAATAACACTTGCGACCTCAGACGTGCTGAACTCGTCTACAGTGAGTTCGTGTTGTGGGTCAGGATATGACAAAGAATCCAACCACGGCGGTGGCTGGTTCAGCTCTCGGTCGGTTAGTGTTGGCTTGCTTTTATTTTGGTAGAACTGCGTGATTGTGTCGACGGGGATCTTACACATGTCTGGCGTGTTGACTACACAGTCGTTTTCTATGACGTCAGTAGCACGGCGCCTGTTCTCAGCCCACAGTTTTTTAAGTTGTCCTTTCTGAATGCGCCTGCCTGTGTTGTCGGTGTTATCGTGAGACGGTTTTCGTTGAGCGAGTAGAGACGGTCGGATAACGGTTGTTATGTAGAAGATAGCTTCTTTTACTGTCTCTTCTAACCTTTCCCTTTCTGGTTCGTCACAGTGTTCGTTGTGAGAAAGTTCAATTGGGAATTTACTCAACATTCGTAGCATAAACTTGAGTTGACAATCACTGGATTGGTGTGCTTCGTAACGTTGGTGGTAGTGGTTGTTTATGATGGCGAAGAGGGACAACCAGGCTGTGGGGTTAGGGTGCACATATCGGGTAGAAGAAGCAAAAGGCTCAGTAGCTATCATGTTTCTAAAGCTGGACTCTAGACGTAAGAACTCACTCCACCCGGTGTCATTTAGTGGAGCATCAAACCTGGCGTACGAGTCTAAGTCCATTGGGTCGATCGTTGTGTGTAGAAAAGAATTGTTTACATTATCCGCCATGTTGGCACGGTGATGGAAACCTTCGAACTCGATCTTATCTAACACTTTCCGAATTCCACCACTTGATAGAGCCTTTCTGGTCGCGAATTTGACTCTTTCAGCGAAACTCAAACCTGGTCTAGACCTTCCTGCAGCTGAATCTGCGTTAACGGGGACAGCCACCACGGGTGTAGCGATCCAAGAGAGGAAGATCACAGAGCACAGTAAAACCATGACTGCCTCCACCGCCATCTTGGATCACACATACATACATACATACATACATACATGCTATGGTCCCTTTCATTCTTGCCCTCCAAACCTCCTTCTCTGGTAAAATATTAGAGTTGATACAATATTGTTTCACTTTATGCTAGACTACCTCTGTCGTACTTTCTTGCTCTCAGCTTCCATACATTAAAAGAGCCTATGCATGCATACAAACACACATACCTACATACACACATACATAGGAAAATTGCAGTATTTTGCTATAAATTTCGCTTCAGTGTTACTGAGGCCAAATTTACATAGACCACTTTTTACCCTTTTGTGGACGTGACCTAATGAACCAAAGATTAAAAGAATTATTTCACAATGATATCCTAGTGAATTAATTTCCAGACACAAGGGATAGTATTTATCAAATTTCGTCTGATAGTAACGGTCAATGAAGGCATCGAATGGAATGGATATTTCAACAAGTTTTACTGCCTTTTTAACTGGGTCTATGTCTGTGATATCTGGTCTGTTTTGTGAGTTGTTGAAGGATGTGTCACTACTAGACTGAAAAATTGCTGGCGTGAGTGGCGTATCCATGAGGACAATTTTATTGTTGATGCTGCTTCCTTTAATTTTGTTTGTTATAAAGTTAACAATTCTATTGTGTCGCTTCTGATACATGGTCTTGAATTTTGTGCATCCATTTAAAATGTGTGAGGCAGTTTCTGTAGGATGGTTACAAAGTTTACATTTTTTGGAATACACATTAGGGTAGTAACGACTCATTAAGCTTTCACATGGAAGTAATTGTAATCGTCCCTTAGTGATAAAACTTCTTATTTTGTCCGGAATGTTGTGGTTTGTCCAGAATGAGTTGGAGAGAGAGTGATCGATATTGGGGAATTCCCGTACAATACGTCCCTGAGATTTCTTGGCTTTCCAATTTTCGGTGATTTCGTTTAACTGAAGTTTTTTGTACGCCACATAAAATCGTGTGGCATACATCGTGAAACATATTTCGAGAATTTTATTGACTATATGATTTTTCACATGCAATGAACAATCCAATTGCATAATCACATATTCAACATAATATATCAGCTTACACGCATACCAACAACTTAAATAGTGTAATACAATGAAACTGTATAATAGTAATATAGTGTATGGAGTAACCAACATGCATTGTAATGAGAATGCATAGTAGTAATATAGTGTATGGAATAACCAACATGCATTGCATTGATAAAAGCCTTTTGACTGATAAAAAACGAAGAAAAAAGGGAGTGAATGCACCACTGAAAGCTACTGTATATGAAAAAATATTGTTAGAGATGAATTAGATTAAATGATATCTTTTCTTCCAGACCCTGTGTGACCCAATAATAGCACTGATACTCATGAATTTACAAAGCTGGTTTATTTCACTGTTAGTGAAACCCAACAACTTCAAACCTGATGCTGACTTATTGTGTACTGTCCCCAGTGAACCACAATAAAGACAATGATTTTACTTGTGTATCCCATATCATTGAAATGATTATGTAGTGGTAAATACTTCAGAAATTTTTCATTAAAACAAATATCAATAAACCTATCAAAGGGAACAGAGACTTCCACTATAAACACAATTTTCTCTTTCTCATCAATAATCAATATATCAGGTTTGTTGGGGATGTTGTTTTCAACATTGACACATTTGTTGGTACTGATAATGCACTGATCACTTGCAAGTTTTTTGTTGATATTTTCAAATAAAAAGTCTATAATTTTGTCGTTTCTCTCTGTGTAGAAACCTTTAAATCTCTGGCAACCATTAAGTATATGTGAGTTGGTGTCATAAGGCTGATTACACAAGGGACATGATCTTTGAAAGGACAGTGGGTAGTATTTGTTCATGTTTGCGTTTGTTTCTAACAATTGTAATCTCCCTTTCATAGCAAATTTAATGATAGCATCGTTGATATTTGCATTTTTAAAAACAGTACTGGATGATGAGTGAATGTTTGCATGTACTTTGTTAACAATTTGTCCTTGTTGCTCTAGATTATGCCAGTAATCGATATCATCTTGTATTCTTTGACTTTTTAGAAATTTAGACACTTTATTTATATCACTGGTATGAATTATAGAACCATTGCCGTCATTTATCGATAAGGTGTAACAATCATTTTCTATATCATATCCTAAACAAGTTTTCAATTTACAACATAATCTGTTCATTTCCACAAATTCAGAAGCCCCCCAGTTAACTTTACAAATTTTATTCAAAGTATTGCTGTTTGTCAGTTCGTATCCACCAAAATTAAGTTGTGTGTTATGTTCAACTAGTGGGACCTTCCGTTTCGTCATATGCAGATGAAATGCATCACGTGTGGTCTTTTTTACCTGTTCATCATCACAGTTCAACATAGACAAAATAAAAGTGACTTTTTTGACATAATACAATGTGGAAGGTTTTTGTATTCCAAGGCCACCCTGCTTCATTGGTACAAAAATAAATGAACGAGTGGTTGAATCATTAAGATTAAATGCATTCCTAATAAAATTAACAATACGTTTCAAGATGGGTCAACATATTGTCTGTGAATAAACTATTGTTAAAGTAAAACATCAATTTGGAAATAAACATTGAATTTATGGCCCCAATCTTGTAAGCTAAAGGCAAAACTGAATTCTCTATTTTGGTTAAAATATTTGCAAGGCTGTTAGTAATATCTTTTAGTTGTTCTTTACTAGCTGTTCCACTAAGATTTAAGTCATGGCCCAAATAAGTATAGTGTCTAGTTTTCCCGTACATGGGAATGATGTCATCCTGTATTTCGAATGTCACTTCTGAGGTTGTGTCTCTCCTAGCCCAGTTGTTACCAGTTCTCTGTCCGTGTAACACTGCACATTTTTTGTGCTTTACTTCCATGCCGCAATAGCTCAAAAACTCTTCGCTCTTATGAAGCATTTCAGTCATATGTTGGTCGTTGGTCGTTGTCATTGACACGTCGTCCATGTAGGCCTGGCAGGGATTGGGTAGGTAAAGTTGATCGTAAGGAGCACACATCCACCGTAGCCAAGGATCCATCGCCTGGATGAAGACAATGGCACTTCAGGGACAGCCCTGAATAATGCCGCGTCCACGTGGTATACTTGGTGTAAGGGCCTTGCCTGCCTGGACCTGGAACGTAGAGTTGGTGTAGATGTCTCTAGTGATGTTGACGATGTTCTCTGGATACTGAGCTGCCCTCATACATACATACATACATACATACATATATACATACATACATACATACATACATACATACATACATACATATCAAACTTGTTTATTTCCATTAATTACATGTCAAATGTACCCGTACAATATCTTATTGGAGAAACAATACTTGACATTGTACGGAAGCGGAAATACATGCTATGGTCCATTTCATTCTTGCCCTCCAAACCTCATTCTCTGGTAAAATATTAGAGTTAATACAATATTGTTTCACTTTATGCTAGATTACCTCTGTCGTACTTTCTTGCTCTCAGCTTCCATACATTAAAAGAGCCTATGCATGCATACAAACACAGATAGCTACATACACACATACATAGGAAAATTGGAGAAAAACAGTAACAACAACAAAAAACTCATTGTATTTAAGATATGGGATACATTTCAAATAAAACGTTTTCCCAGTGTGAAAACGTAGGTCCTTCTCACAAGGGTCAGCATTATGGGCATAACAGCCTAGGTCACGAACCAATACGTACGTCTTTGAATACAGCCCTGAAATGGCAGTCTGCTGGTGGGTAGACACGCGGTGTCTTACATCTCACCAAAATTTCATTCTTGTTTTCGTACTTGACGGGATCGCAGACTGGGTTGGCCGCTTTTGCTGTTGATGAAATATCGTAAAAACTACAGAAAATGATTAAGTAGGGCCGAGGCAAGGTTTGAAGCAAAGACCAAATATCGTCGGGTATTTTCCATTTTGTTGATTGTGCATTTTTGCCTTTTGGAGGAAATGAGGATTGAAACTTGTGTAACATCAAGTCCAAAACGAAAAAAAAAAAAACCATTACCAAACACATATCTCGAAACGTTTTTAGCCGATTGGAATGACATTTATACATAATAAAATTTGGAGTGAGGGAATCACTTTCACGACAAAACCTCGAAATCAGCAAAATATGAAATACAACAATGTGGCAAATAGCCTTCCATATGGTAAAAAGAAAAAGCATGAGGCAAAAGCCTCCCATAAGAAATAATACAGAAACGATATAATAAAGCGCGAATGAGGCAGGAAGACAAATTCAGCTCCCGGTATATTTGCCTTTGTCAAGAAAAAAAAATGGAACAGGGTCGAAAACTGAACCAATTTTTGTCTATCCTTGTGTGGCTGTTGCACGTGGAATTTATAGAGAGCTGGATTAAAGCAATGAAGCAAACCGAAAAGGACGCGACAGTCCTAACACCCTTTCATGACAGCAGTAACACCGACGACCAATGAGCTTAATCGTTATGTTAAAAAAGCCTGGCAAGAAAGGAATGAAACGGAAAATGAATGAGTAAAAGGGGTGGGGCAGATTGTGAAGAAGAATACGCAATGAGTCTTCATGCGCAGGCACAGAGCGCGCTGAGTCGGTTTTGCCTCGGTTTTGTGATCTGTAGAGTTAAACGGGGGCCTCGTGCACTAGAGAATGAGGCTGGAACAAGTCTGTTTCGCATGTTGATACAAAGAAAGTACTGATCAGGATTTGCAATTCTCTGCCTCTGTCTTTGAGAGAGATTGAACATTTTTATGCCTTTTAAACATCAACTGAAAAGACATCTTTTTACATTCGGAATGTCCAAAAGTTTTGTGTTCTTTAACACCTTAGTATGTGTGTGTGTATTGTGCCTACGATTTAGGATAGATATATGATATGAATGTAAAGCTCTCAGAGCCCGGTTGTAGTTGATGGAGAGCTGTATAATGCTACGTTTTATGCTTATTACAGAACCAACAGAATACAGATCATCTGACTCAGTTATCAGTTAGCGTTAAAGTTGGGGGTTCGTGTCAGAGTGTATAAAGAAAAAGGACAAAAGGACCAAAAAAAAATACGAAGAAGAGAAAAAAAGATAAAGGGGATGGAGCAAAAGATTTAAGTAAGAAAAAAAAAACATTACAAAAAAAGCGAGGAAACAGAAGAGGACAGGGGACCCCCGCAATTAAAGACTAACAGAAGGAAAGAGAAACTGTAGCAGGAAAACTGAACTATCTTGATTATATAGCATAATTCCCAAGCTCATCAGTGCAATCTCTATTCTTTGTCAGTATAATAAAATCATTTCTCCCTGCTATATTATTATGCTACTCGCACAGAATGAAAGCCACAACAACAAGTTCAAAATAAAGATAATAGCAACTTGACAGCAGTGACAATATTGTTTGAACCTGCAAGAACAGCCATGATCACGACAGTGACGACATCTACCATCACGATCATCATCTTGCATCGATCTTTTCCTTTCTTTCTTTCTTTCTTTGTTTCTTTGTTTCTTTCTTATTATCTTCCTTAGTGTTTCCCAGTATTTTCTGCATCGATTTCATAATTATTGTCCCCGTATTTAGTACAAGTCTATACTGTGAACTTTTTCGGAGATGTCATTTTGAAAAAGTGTCATTATCATCACCATTCTCATCATCATCGTTATCTTCATCTTAATTATGACCATGACAAGCTGTCTCCTTCCTCATCATTAACTTCCTCCTCGTCTGTCTTCAACAACAACAACCACAGCAACCACAAAATTGAAGTAAAAAAATTAGATTAGGCAACAAAAAAAAAAACAAAACACCAAAACAATGAAGAAAGGGCACAACTCACCATAAATTAGTAGGGGATCACAGAGTGTCTCATCTGAAAACCCAACATGGCATCTCCAAGTCGTTTCCATGTCAATCGGTGTCGTTCTGGAGACGTTGTGGATGACAAAATAACCAACGATCTCTTTCCCCATAAAGTTGGCCACGGAGGTAGACATTTTGGGATACACGTCTGTACAGTTGGCCGTCTTGCTAGAGCAGTTTGCGACTGTGACGTTTCGGCCCTCGACTTCCAAAGTTAGTGAAAGTTGTGTCACGTATTTACGGAATGTGGCGTGATAATATAACGCAGCCCGCGTCCCTTCCTCTTGAGGAGCACATGTAACATCGCCTGAAAAATAAACTTTATTAAATCAGGCCAGAACGGGGGGGGGGGCGGCGGATTGGTATGGGTCTACAGAGACAAAATGGGGGGGGGGGCAGGGGAGGGAAGGACCATTCGGTAAAGAATGCAGATATCGTAAAGGGAGTCACGGGTATTCTATAGCACAGAATTGACGTTTCATAAAAGATTGATACAGACTTAGAAAAAAAAAATTATCAATAAAATTCGGATTGGGCAATTTGAAAAGGGAAAAGCGTCTGGCCCCTTAGAATGACAAGCTGAAGTGAGTTATACAGAACAAACTACTTCTACATGCCTTCTCCCTTAAGTGTCAACGTATCAAGCAGATTCTGTGTGTAATTTGTAAATATTACTAAAAAGAAAAAATAAGTCGTATCTACAAAAGCTATCAGGACATGAAACTTCAATCATCACGTTCCCAAAAGTTGATGGAAGAGAGTATGAACTTTGTCATTAAGGGGACGGTTTCTCATCTGGCCTGGGTTGATTACGGGTATTGCACAGGTTTAAATTTAATTGTCTGTCCGTTCATGCCATTCCCAAACTCTTATGGCACACTGTTTTTATTTGCAGTGACACATTATTTCACTTATTCATATTAATTCTCTTGAAGATTGACCCATTTCGCTGAATTTTTATGGTCAGTGCTAGATATGAACGGACCGTTTAATTTCAAGCATTTTTTCCATATTGACCTTCAATTCCGCTGGCCATGCCCGAATACTTCTATTCATTCTCTTTCAAGTTTTCACAGAAAAGAACCGAAAAAAAAAAATAGTTAGAATATTCGTAAATGGGCAAGCGCAAAATTGTTTAGTAGATAAGGTTCCCCAACCAGCATTGATTGACATATTCCATTATTTTTTTTTCTTTTTCACCATGCATTTTCAATGAATTAATACCGTATTTCAGAACACTACATTCAGTTATGATAACAGATGTCAGACACTTACCTGCATGTGCAGAAATACAGAGACTCAACCACAAACCCAAAGACAGAATCCATCCTTTGTCAATCATTTTTCTTTATCACGGAATATTTTCAGTTTTTCGGCAATTCATATCCCATACATCTGGAGGTGTTCAGCGGAACGAATGCAGAAAATCAATTAAAAAAAATTATGTTAAAAAGAAATATCAAATAATATTCTCTATTATAAATGTCTTTGTCTACTGCAAACAATTGTATTCATGTAACTTAACAAACAAAGTTGGCGTATCACAACGAAAACTGTTTTGAAATCAGAAAAAAAAAAGCAACCGACTGCCGGTGCTGGATTTAAACTCCGTGAGGCCCTAAGCTATATTAAAGCTTGGAGGCCCCTTCTTAGGAACTTACACCAGAAAGTCTCACCCTGTTGCGCAAAAGGATCGAAACTTAGGCTTGAAGCGCCATAAAAGCATTGGAAATTATGAAGCAGTCAGACATATTATTATGTATATGGCGGGTGTTCAATGGGCTCAGAAAGTAAATTAAATTATTACATTATTATAAATAAATAAATAAATATACAATGAAATTTTTTGAGGTTCCTGTGGGTTGTCCGGACCTAGGATGTAATGTATTTAGCCTGTGCCAAAATCCGCTACTGCACATAGCACTCGAGGGCATTAACAAACTAAATTAGGCTATCTTCTAGAGTAGCACATGAGATCACCAATGTTTAATGTGGCAACTGCAACATCGATGATAGACGCAGTGCAAATGGGAAGCAGACAAAGAGAAGACGTGCAACTTTTAAAAAAATGCCATGGTAAACTTTCTGTCTCACAAGGGCGTTACCAGGAACAATTTTATTCACTTGAAAAGCAGCATTTCGTCTAGGAAGTCTGTACATACATCCCATTATATAAGCAGTTTCCAACTTGGGGTAAACGAACCCTCACAGAGTGAATTTTGTCTTCCCAGGGGTATAATTTGCGGAATCTGGATTTGTAATTGTACACAGTTTTTAAGTTTATAATTTAAAAAAAACATTTATTTTATTTTGAGAATTCTGTTCATAAATAAGTGAAATAACGTGTGCCACTATTATTGCTGTTGTTATTTGAATTTAAGAAAAGAAATGTTAAAAACAGTACTTTAAAGTTTCCCCTTGGTGGATTACTTAATAATTATGGTGGAAGTACAAATTTGAATTGCCGAACAAAGCAAAGACGAGGTAAAGTTACTTTCGAAAAGTTGCCAGGTGTAAGCGGGACGATAAAGGTTGGGAGCCCCTGTTTTATATTATCTCACAGTCAGGGACATTCGTAGACTTCTTGAACAGCATAAACTGGCCACTTTAAAATGCTGAAACTTCCTGCTAGGCATGAACCAGGAACACCAGAGGTGTCTCATCAGTTGAAGAACTGCGCTTTGAGTGTTGAACTGCTCCACCCTAAAGATAAGTGTTTTGATGGCAAATCTGGTAAACACTTGCCGCAGCCATGTAATTTTTATACTGTGACCTTTGTAAAACTAAAATAACTATGCAAAATCTTAAGATTTTCAGTAGAGAAAAGTTACATACCTGTGAAATTTATACTTTTTTTAAAAGAAAAATAACCTCCTATGTTCTGTACATAACGCTGGCATAATATTATACTCAGGAAATCTATAACATTTACAATCTCAGTAGGCGATCAATTTGTGCTTCATTTTTGTTCTGCAACTTCGTAAGATACTGAACTTTCATTATCGATAGGAGGCACACACCAATATCATCAAATGAATAACTGTAAAATTTAAAATATGCCAAACTTTGTTCACGTTTGTTCAAAAACAAAACACAACTGTATTTAAATGGCAACTTGCCTCAAAAGACACACGGACTGCAGATTTTTTATTCGCAATAGTTTTGTAAATTTCATACCACATACAAAACATTCATTAAGATAAACACACTCGCTACTTTCAGACTGAACAATACTTTGAAATATTACAGATCTTTCTCAAATTTGTAATGGACAAAAACAAAACAGCTTAGCAGATTATTGGAACAGGAAAGCATGAGTTGATTTTCAAGGACTAAATTTCGTTGTCGCATTTGCTTTTTACTTTCCCTTTCAAGTACTAGCTTTATTTGCAGTTCATTAAGTGTTCTCCACTTGTTACAGTGACAAGAAAGCTTAAAAAATGAGTTGTTTGTGGGTTCATAGCATGAAATAAACGAGAGGAATTAACACTGCATTTCCTCCTATCTTTAGTTAAAGATAATAAAAGTACGATTGAAACGTAACAATCAGTTAACTTTCCGCTGCATTTCTGGACAAATCAATGGTAATTGGAAAATCAACGTTTTCATTATTATTGTATACTTTCTGCCATTATTTCATCAATATGCATTTTAATTCTTTACACTTTTATACCTCGTGTACAATAATAAATTCTATCACTAATTATGGAATGATATGCCCACCCATGTCGTAAATCAACAAAATTATTAAAAGCAAACAGCTACTTGATTTCAACTTGACTGACACAATTTAGCAGAACAGCAATGAAAAGTTGAATTTTTATACTTATGTATGTAGCAAACCAAACTGACACTGTCAACACTACAATGTCCGTATAAAGAGGAAATTCGGCTGCACTGAACGAACACTTCTTTCATTTACCGATACATAGCCTGTTTTATCGTGAATTATTGTCAAGTCAGAGGAAACGTATAAGAGCAACAGTATTTTTGTATTTGTACAACTCTTTAATCCCATTTGGGAAATTTGCCTTTGTACCATTGCATCAAATTTATATCTGGAGCAGGCACGTCGTCGCCACAGTGCAGCGTCGGTCGCCGGGTTGTTTTTTTTTGGGGGGGGGGGAGATGAAGGAGGAGGGGGAGGGAATGGTAGGGATGAATTTTATTTAATTTTGCCCGGACAGCGGCCTGTTCGGCCTGCACTTTTCGATTTCCAACTGCCAAGGTATCTTTAACGTGTGCAACGTGCAAACCGGCCCTCCGAATTTTTTCGTCCTTATCCGAGAAGACTAGGTACTCGATCCTAACATCCCCCCCCCCCCCCCCAATAGGATCAGGGGACACGAAAATATGAGAATTATCCCAAACTTTGAACCCTTGGCATGAGAGACGAGGACCTTGCCTCTAGACCACCTTGTCCCCTTGTATGAGGGGTGAAACATGCCACGGCTGATAATGGGCGTCGAGCCACCGGTGTGACCCCCTTAAAAGCCTTGATCTCTTTTACACCCTTACAATATAAAGTGAGTATGGGGTAACCGAATCCTGTGGTTTAATATTATTTGTAATTATTATGAATCAGTTCTTCTATGTATGCGGTATCCACAAGGAAGAAAGGTAATTTTTTTTTTTTTATCAGAACATAACTGTTGTTTTCTATTATTTCCTTTTTCAAATTTGAGAGTCTGTAGAATGTGTAATAGTTTCGTACAGGTGATTTGGGGTGCAAGAACTGGTCATATCTGAAGTGACCCAGATATCGTCATTTCCAACATCTTTTTGATATTACCTGAGACACAGGATACCGAGACGGTTCAATTCGCCAAATTCCGTCCGTCGACTTGCGCGCGTATCATTCATGGCAACAAAGCAACAGTTTTGCACCACACCCCTTCGTAATTGAAAGAAAACAGACTAGTACCCAAGAGTTGTATGAGTAGGTTGTATGAGTAGTCCCCAAAGTGTTTTTACTTGCGCAAGTTGTAGACATAATTAATATAGTGAAAGACGGAATGGTCCGTTTCGGTATTCTGTGTCTCGGATGTGAAATTGTCATTCTTGATTAAAAATTTTATCTCTGCTCCACATGTACATGATAAGCAATTATAGATAATATATGCAATTCTGGGAGATAAGTTTCAATATTTCATTTCGAAATAAAACACTTAAATTAAACCAGAATAATAATTATCATAAAAGCTTGATAAAACTAGATTTTTTTCTTAGTTCGCACACTTTTCTGTTCACTCTTTTTCACTATTTGGTGAACAAATTTATCCCTTGCGATCTTTTTCTTTTTCTCTCGTGTCAGTTTTTTCCCCCTCTCGCCTTCTGGTCCAACACACCATCGAATTTAAAAAAAAAAAAATTATATCGGTTAATGAGTTTCGAAATATCTAAAACTTTCACTGTAGAATAGATCTACTTTCCACCGGTGTTATTAAGAAACAGAAATACCAAGAAAATTTGAACGGCAGTTTCAATAGCTTTATCAGCACTTACATTTTAGAATTGACGTGCTTAGCCATATCATTCTATGCGTGATCTGATATTTTGTAGAATTTAGGTATCAGCGGTTAAAAAGCCTTTCCTGATTACATGAAAGGCCTTACTTCCTTTATAATGATTTTGATGATGCTATAACAAAAGCATGGTCGAAAGCGGGGAGGGCTATATAAATTGAAAACTTAATTCCGCTGATGCTTTATTATGAAGAACAAATAGCCGCTAGCGCTAAAATTGAATGGCGCCTGGCTGAATGATTTCCGTCACTCTATAAATTTCTATATTTAAATAGTAAAGCTTGCTGTTACAGATGCATAACAAAGAAAGCCTAGTGTGGAATGTTATACGCGTAACTAACTGCCGGAAGGATACTGAAATCTTACCTACTTGATCGTTGTAGAAACAGCTTCGCTGATTGAGGAATCCAAAACCTAGGGCCATTTAAAAAACAATGTAGTGTTGCCTTCGGTCAGCAAATTTAGGAAATAGTGTTTATTTCCTCTGGATTTTGTCCCTGTAGTAAAATTATCAGTTATTGATAATTTTGCTCGTGTTTTAAAAGCATTATTTAAAAGCTCAGCGAATTTTCAAAGCAAAGTTGAAGAGAGTTTTTCCAAAACTGGGTAAGTCAAATTTTGCAAGAGTTTATATTCAAATTTGATGTAAGATGCTGTGTAAGTGTTCAGTTAAAACTTGCTGAGTACCGCCTTTACCCGAAGATAAAAACGGGACATAACAAGTGTCAAATGAACACTTACACCGCGTCTTACACTAATTTTAAAGGAATATCTGAAAGGTGCCATAACTCTTGCAAAATTTGACTTACCCAGTTTTGGAAGAAAAGCTCATCAATGACAAATATTTATAAAAACAAGGCTTCTAGATGTACGCTTTTCCGTCAGCTTTTTTCAATCATTCAAGTTATTAACCTTTAGCATCTTCATTAAACTCACGAGTCTTATAAATTAATTTATTTGTCAGCTTTAATGGACGAGTGTTAGAGAGACGAAACTGTCAGGATATACAGATTTGTGGACGGGCAACATACAGGTGTGCGACAGCAGTGAGCTGGAGCTAAATGTGACTAGTTGGTCAGTACATTTAGAAGTAATTTGGGACATTTTCAGTAAAAGAAGTCACAAAAAGCAGGAATGAGATGATAAAGATAATCTAGTGAACTTGAGTCTAGATCTAAATTGTCAGTGGGGCCATAATTGGGAATAACAGGTTGAACATTGTGCCCTGCATTGCTGAGGTCACAGCTCCAACCGCATGTATTGATGGGCTTTCTTTTAACCTAATTTAGAGAATTTAAGTTTGGTTTTTTAATCTTAACTGATCGGCCACTGCTCGTCTATTATTTGAACGTGCTCGTTGACTTGTCTCATCTTCTGAATTGAATGCTGCTGTTATCATTTGTAATGAATCGTGCTACACATTTTTGTTTTACTCTTTCCCCGTCTTCTCCCGAAACATTCCTTACTGTGATGGCTGATTTCTTCTTGTTCCCGTTTGAGCAATCAAATGAATGATTCCAGTAAGCAATAGCAGTAAGCGTTTCCAGGATTCTTGTCATAATCATTTGCCACATAAACAAACCACTTGTCCGATTTTCCATTTCCCATGACTCTTTCTGAGCGTTAGGCTTTAGCATGTTTTATTTTCCTCAATTGGACCTCAGGTGACTGAGAAAAAAAATCTATCCTAGTTCGAAAAATCGATGTCATCGAATCAAATGACAAACCAATGAAAGTGTTTACAAATTAAACGCAGTATAAATTCAATGAGGTGCGCAAGTGTAGGAGACAGGAAATAAACGGTAAAGAAATGGAATGGTTAATGAAATATTTCTAGAGCAATCGTATGATCCTCCAAATCGAATACTTAAACACGTTTTAGCCATTTAAATTTAAGTACACGATGCATGCACACAGTCACCTACACACACATAGTAATGTCAGTGTCCAGCATTGACACATTTTACTGTTCTTTCTAATATTGTTTCTAACATTCTAGTGCCAAGTATTCTATAATGAAAAATGGCACTTGGTGCCAGTACTCTGTTTTGAGCACTTTCAAATTATGATTCATGATGAATCTTTACATTTCTAAGCTGGTAATATTCGAGGAGTAAGTAAAAATTTAGAACGGTGTAGACAATCTCCGATTTAAAGTGGCATATTAATCTGTGGTCAAGATTTTTTTGTTTGTCTCGAATTACAATTCGTTCTAGGTGGTTAATATACCGGTATTTATAATGCGTCAAATCGCCACCAATTTGTTGTAACCAACAAAATAAGATCTTTTTCTTATGCGCTTCAGTATGGCGTACCACAAGGCTCAGTGCTTGGTCCTATTTTGTTTACTATCTATACTATTCCACTTGTACATGAAATAAAGAAATTTAATTTACAATATCATTTCTATGCTGATGATACCCAGCTCTACAGTTCTGCCTTGCCATGCGATGTTGACAGCCTTCTGCAGCAGGCTGGAAACTGTATAACAGAAATTAAAAGCTGGATGAACCAAAACAAACTGGCACTAAATGAGGATAAAACTGAGGTTATTTTATTAGGCCGTGAGCGGGTTCTGCAAGAAGTGGACAGAACTGAGATGATAATTGGCACTAATTCAATAGAAATTTCAAAAAAAGTAAAAAACCTAGGGGTTTACATTGATTCAAATCTTTCTATGTCGTCTCAGGTTAGTCACCTCATTCGTATTCTATACATGGAAATCTGGAAAAATTGGTAAAATCAGACATCTTATTTCAACTGAAACTGCGGCTGTTTTAGTAAATTCTTTTGTACTTTCAAAGCTTGACTATTGCAACTCCCTTTTGGCTGGAATTTCACAAAAAAATATTAGAAAACTCCAAATTGCTCAAAACAATGCAGCGAGACTTGTTTTGAAGAAAAAGAAAAGAGATTCAGCACTGCCACTTCTGCAGAGTTTGCACTGGCTGCCTGTCGAGAAAAGAATAATGTACAAATTGTCATCCATTTGTCACAAATGTGTCAATAATACTGCTCCATCGTACCTAGTTGATTTAACTGATTACTATGTTCCATCTCGTCAACTAAGATCATCATCTGACACTACAAACTTGAAAGTACCTAAAATGAATCTGTCCACTGTAGGAGAAAAGTCCTTTTCATTTCTTGGCCCTACCATCTGGAACACTCTTCCAAAGACAACCAGGGAAATTAATGATATTGGTTCTTTCAAACGCCATCTGAAGACCCATTTCTTTCAGACAAACTAGGCTAGGTGTTTTTCGGCAGCAACAATAGTAAATATTTTTGAATTTCTTTTGTGTATGCGTGTGTGTGTGTGTGTGTAAGAGTTTGTTAAAGCGCCCAGAGCTTGTCATCGACGGGGTTGGGCGCTATATAAATGCAATATATTATTATTATTATTATTATGCCAATTTCCACTTCCCTTTAATACTCATCTTGACTCAGTTTATAATGTTAGAAAACAATGTGAGCGAAATATTCATTAAAAGTCTTGTAAGGTAACTTCATTCTGTTATTTTCTCTCGACTCCAAGCCCAAACCGGCATGTTGTTGAGGCGCGCTATGAATAAAAATGTATCTTCCGCAACAATCAACTCAGTGGTGTGATGTCATGGATTTGCCTCACAGACGGTTCTGTCCTGCGCCTCTCACGGCCCTGTGATGCGACTCTGGCGGCCCTGTGGCGCTACCTCGGCATGCTAGGATTATAGACTCTTATTAGGCTTATAAACTCTGTTGTAAAAGTTTGAGTGATCTTAGTGCCCAGACCTGTACGAAATTCTTCACCATACACTATTTCTTTCTTTCATAACAGGAGACGGAGATGTATAGCACAGGGTAAATTGGTAGGACATAATCATTATCATATGTATGTAATGTGGATGTTGTGATTGTAATCACAATGATTCATGATCTTATCGGTAATATCGGAGTTGGAGATATTGGTTCACTTCTATGGCAATTGTGCTGAATTATTTTGTCTTTTTGTAGTGCTCGTTTTCTTTTCTGCCGAATAGACAGATAATTATATCTCAAAGCTTCATGCGATCAAATGCCAGGTGTAGCAGGCCAGATTATACCCCCGCCAGACTATACCCGGGGTTAAACTGGCCTAGCCCAGAATATCCCCCGGAGTATATTCTGGGCTAGTCCAGTTTATACCCCGGGGTTTACTTTGGGCTAGGCCAGACTATACCCCCCCAGTCCAGATTATACTCCCAACTTTTTTTTAAAAACAAGTCAAGACCGCAGTTTATTTCAACTTTAGTTTGAATTGTCCATTATCACTGTCATCAGATATCATACTGAAGCATACATTTTTGACTCTTGTAAATTATGATACATTTAAAAGGAAATAAACATGCTTAAAAAGCATTGATATACAAAAGGATTGAAAATCCATTGAAACTGATATGATTATACTTTAACACTAATTTTACTTGTGTCCGTTGGTATTATTATTGTTTTGGTTTTTTTATAATTAGTTGTCCATGAGTTAAACATGCATTGTGATTTTTTTGTTTGGCCCCACTAACATATACTTAGTGGCAAGGTATGAACTAATTATAAGACTCATAAGTGTAAAGTTATCTGAATTTTATTTTAATTTTTGAAAATCAGAAATGTGCTTGATATGTCGGAACAATTAGATCTACATACAAAGTTACACTGATGCAGAGAGAAAGGCCAGGAAAGAATACATAGAGAAAAAAACAACAACAACATTTTAACCGCTGAACTGGCAGATGGTGCAATTCCATCATCCAGCAGACATTAAATACTTCACACAAAAATAAATACATATTAAAATTGTTTCACATAATGAATTTAACCTGTCCAGATCCACTTGAAACGTTACAGAAAGCTAACCAGTAATATACAATAATAACAATAAGAACACCAAATCATCTTATTTACTTTTGAAAATAAAGAGAATATAATCAATATCAGAATCACCATCATCTTGGAATAATATAAAGATAAGAGGGAATATAAAAATGACGTATACATCATTCTAGAATCTATAAGCAGCAATAATATATGTGTGTATATACCAAGTACATGTAAAGAAAAATGTGTTAAATCTTTTCAACTATTCAAGTAGAACTGGACTGAAAGCTTTAGCGAAATAGCTTTGATAGTCATGTAAAATGACAGATTAAATCCACTGAGACAACAGTGCATTGCAGAAAGTAATTACAGTATGTTATGGCAAAAATTCAATGGATCATGTTGCATGAACATGTCTTGTTAGTAAATTCTTTGATAGCGTATTTGTAGAAATGTATACATTTTATGTAGCTCATGGTTTAAGGCACTGGATTACTTTCACTCACATTCGTTGGCATGTTGTAGTTGTTTTTGTAGTTGGTTGCCATTGAGTAAAATTTGCACGGTACTGTTTGTTTGGCACTGACATACACTTAGTCCCAATGGATGAAATAATTAACTGACTCATAGAAATGAAGTCATTTTAAATATTTTTTTGTGTACAAATACACAGTTGTTAAATCCCTTGGCAAGGGACGTGTTAAGCTTAGGCAGGTAAAGACGGACAAGGTCTTTTTTAAAAATTATTATTATTTCACTCGCGAGTGACATACCCTTATTTACTATATAATACATAGGTTCACTCTTTCAAAAGCCTTGCAAACTAATCCAGTGTCTTAAACCGTAATGTACATGAAATGTATATCTTTCTACAAATAACCTATCAAAGAATGATACTCACTAACAAGAAATACTGTTAATGTAACATCAATTATTATGATCCATTGAATTTTGCCTCAACATGCTATAGATCTAATTACCTTTTACAATGCACTACTTTTGTCTCTGTGGACTTACTCTGTCGGCCTACACAACTGTCAAGGCTATTTCATTAAAGCTTTCAGTCCAGTTTTACTTGAATACTTGAAAAGATTTAACACGTTTTTTATATATAGTTGATACACATATATTGCTGCTTATAAATTCTAGAATGATTTGTAGGCATACGCTGCCATTTTTACACTCCCTCTCATATCTTTACAATTTCCAAGATGATGATGATGATGATGATTCTGATATTGATATTTCTCTATATTTTCAAGAGTAAATAACATGATTTGGTGTTCTTATTGTTGTCATTATTACTGGTTAGCATTCTGTAACGTTTCAAGTGGATCTGGACAGGTGGAGTTTATCAGTCGCAAACATTTAGTGCCTATTTAGTTTTATGTCTGCTGGATGATGGAATTGCACTATCTGTCAGTTGGATTATCATTATGTTTTTATTTATTTTTTCTGTGTGTTCTTTTCTGGCCTTTTCTCTCTACATCATTGTAACAAAAAATACAATGCATGTTTTACTCATGGCCAACCAACTATCAAAATAATAATAATAATATCATCGACACACACGAGTGAAATTAATGCTGAAGTCTAATCATGTCAGTTTGAATGGATACTCAACTCTTTTGTATCTCAATGCATTTTAATGCATGTTTGTTCCTCCTAAAATGTATCATGATTTTCAGGAGTCGAGAATGTATGTATGTACACCAATGTAAACTAAGGCTGAAATAAACTGTTATTATTATTTTCTCTAAATTGCATTATGACTTGTTGGTGTCAAGAATGTGTTCATGTATGTATTAATATGATATCTGATGACAGTGATGAAGAACAGGCTGAAATAAACTGTGGTCTTGACTTGTTTTTAAAGAAAAAGCAGGGGGTATAATCTGGACTGGGGGGGTATAGTCTGGCCTAGCCCAAAGTAACCCCGGGGTATAAACTGGCCTAGCCCAGAATATACCCCGGGGTATATTCTGGACTAGGCCAGTTTAACCCCGGGTATATTCTGGGCGGGGGGTATATTTTGGCCTGTTGCACCGGCACTTCTGCCGGAAGTTTATTGTTTATTTTAGTAGTCAGTTAGGACAAAAATTGTGCATTTTGCTGGTAAGTGCAACAGACTTGGCATAATTTTTGCAGGTGGGCATAAAAGTAATGAAGGATACAGAACCATCTCACCAGATGACCTTGACACCGCAAAATGACCTGTTATTTCTTCTATATTTCTTTGTATTTTGATTGACATCGATTCAGGACTAGAAAAACTGGAAGAAGGAAGGATTTTTTTATATTAATTTAATAGATACTGTAATGCTCTTCCGTCCTTTTGTAATGGCCATTGAACTTTCCATCGTGACCCTCAAATTGACCTGTGGTCATTACGACACCAACGTTGTGAATCACTGATATTTTTCATATTCGATATTTATTTTATCTTGTAAGAGAACTTTATTGACTGAGGTGAAATACTTTGACATTCTTTGCAATTGTTTGATAATTAAAAAGTCGTTTAAAACGTTCGTCATCTTTGGCTTTTTCGAAAGTATCGACGTGCCATCTCGTGCTGTCTTTCCTCGCCTCTCTCTCTCTCTCTCTCTCTCTCTTTCTTTCTTTCTCTGTGTTTCCTCTGCTGCCTTTGTCTTTCAATCACTGTTTCTATCTCTTTCTCCCTCTTTTTCTCTCTTACTCGTTCTCTCACTCTCTCCCCCTCCCCCATCCCGACTCCCTGTCTCTCTCAACTCTCACCTCCCATAACTATTATTCACGCACTGTCTGTCTGTCATATGTGTGTGTGTATGTGTATGTGTGTGCGTGTATGTGTGGTGTGTGTGTGCGTGTGTGTGTGTGTGTGTGCGTGTGTGCGTGCGCGTGCGTGCGTGTGTGCGTGCGTGTGTGTGTGTGTGTATGTGTGTGGGTGTGTGTGTGTGTGTGTGTGTGTGTGTGTGTGTGTGTGTGTGTGTGGGACAGATGGCACCATCCACAGTTCTAATGACTTTCCTGAAAAAGAAATAATCCTCCACGTTTATTTGTCTCCAGGGAACATTCTAATCAAAGTTTATCTTTTGCCGGACTGTCTCAGCTCATGAAAAGATGAAAAATCTTGGCTCTTCTTTTCCACTGTTTATGTGGCTGAGCATTTTCATCCTTCAATGTAAGTGCTGACATAGAGATTTCCTTTCAAATTTCCAGATAGAATACCAGGGTATTTGTTTCCAAGAAAAATCTATGCGAAAAAAGAAATCCCGCTTTACATTAATATTTAAATTAATTATTTATGTTCGACCATTTGACCACATTAATTCTGAAAAAAAATAAAACAACGTCTGAAGAGGAGTCAGAGCAAAACGCGAGAAGAGAGGGAGGAAATGCCACAGGAGGGAAAAAAAACAACAACAAGATTCCAAAAATAATTATGTTCGTCCAGGGGATGTCTAAAGAAGGGCAAACTTAAAGAAGGAATACTAAACAAGGAACGCTAGTTCCACCTAGCCATTATGTTCTAGTTTGATTTAGGACTTGCATTTCGACATCAAACAATGAGCATTACCTCGCAGAATTGTATCTAGACTTACTTATCAGGTGCATATATAGCAGATAATCAGTGCCCAATGAAACCATGGGGATCTAAAGAACACTTTTGCGTCTTTTTCTTTTCAGGCAATGCTGTTTGTACACCTGTCGAGGAAGATATGGGATATTTCTTTCACTGCAGCACCCGGCCAGCTAACGCTACAATAACACTGACAGCAGGAAACGACACAAACCAGCGAAATATCGCATTCTGTTCCAAACAAGGCTGCACAGATCTGGATCCTACACTGTCCAGTTCGACTAGAACATTACACGGGAATAAGCTTAGCGCTACATTTGAAATCAAGTCCGTGTCCAGAGTAAAACCCTTCAACATGGAAACGAAATGGGGGTGTCGTCCTGACAGCAAGGGTCATGACGTTCTTGATACGATCTGCGATCCTCTTCTACTATACGGTGAGATTCAAATAATTATTGGTGTTTTTAGGAAGATATGCCTACTATCAAGACATGCCAATATATTATAAGGATTCCACTGACTGCTATGAAGTCTAGAACAGCCCAACCAGGAAAAACAAATTCTGATTCAGAACCCGAGTTATTATAAGTTTCATGGGAGCATTGACATAGTTTTTTTGTTTTTTTTTTCGAACAATGCAGTTAATTGTCTACGAATATATTATTATTATCGTCGCCCTCGTCTTACCCTTTATCTTGTTTTCAGTACATTATAAATATTAGTCAAAAACTTTGAGTTCATGCAAAATTTTTCTGACCACAGCCAAAGCGGCCCATCCAGTCTGTGGCACCCCGAAATATACTGAAGCAACCCACACTGAAATCTTCCTGAACTGCGAGACAGATCGGGTATACCCAAAAGCCGTCCCCAGTTTTGCTGCGGTGCTTGATGATGTAAGTGAAACATTTATGGAAGTTTGCTCTCTGAAGCAAAGAATGAACGCAAGACACAAATATGTCATAATATAAATGTGTTATTAAGAGAGCAAAAATAGTTTTGTTTCATTCAGATGTGAAGGTAATCCATTTTCTTTGTCGGAAAAAAATATCTTGAGATTATACCTAAAAAAACAAATGTCCTGGCCAAAAAGTAATCTGGTCTTTCATGAACTCTTGAAATGACATAAAATGTAAAATGGCGGTGAGAATTACTATCTATCAGTGCTTGTTATTATTTTCTTTTCCACTTTAGGGTAATGAAAAACATCTCTCGGGCCCTCTGATGTGTTACACTAGCACTGTATCCAATAACCCAGTGTATTACAGCACAGGATGCTTAGCTGTATTACCTTTGTCATCTATACCAAAGAGTGTCACATCACTTGTTGTTGACATGCGTCCTTCTGTGCCTGGACTGCTCGATGAGAAGTTTACAAGACTTCAAATTCCTCTGGGTAATTCTTTCATTTTTCAAGTAAGACTCTCTTCAATCATTGTTTTCCTTTCTTGAATCTATCAACTTCATCATTTCTCTTGACACTATTGCTCAATCCAAGCAACCACATTACAATATGTCTTACATCTAATTGTTCTTCCATGGGCTTGCCTATCATTATCATTGAAATTCTTGAGCTTGTTATGATTTTTTTTACTATATTATTATGTAAAATCTAAATGCCTTAGGTTTAGGATACCACGCATGTATCTCGCCAAGCTAACTGAAATATAAGGTTCGCAATCTTCACACAGTGTGTTATGTATTATCAAGTTTGGGGACGCACAATAATGCAGAGGCTAGTTACCAAGATAGTTGAAAGAGAATCAGGTAGGAATAGATAAACAGATAGACAGACAGACTGACGAATGGACAGACAGGGAGACAAAAAGATAGACAGATAGATAGACAGACAGACAGACAGGCAGATAGATAGATAGATAGATAGATAGATAGATAGATAGATAGATAGATAGATAGATAGATAGATAGATAGATAGATGGATAGATGGATGGATGGGTGGATGGATAGATGGATAGATAGATAGATTGATAGATAGATAGATAGACAGATAAACAGATAGATAGACAGATAGATAGATAGACAGATAGAAATATAGATAAATAGACATATAGATAGATAGATAGATAGATAGATAGATAAATAGACATATAGATAGATAGATAGATAGATAGATAGATAGATAGATAGATTTGAACTTTCGTACACTTCAGCCACACCATCAGCCGCCCTCCACACTGATTGTCCTGCCGGAGATGTAAAGAATGGCTATATTAAATCCGGAACAACAGCCACATGTCGTTGTATGGTAACTACATCTGGCTACCCAGCCGGTCAGGCCCAATGGTATACCTTGAATGGTACGGAAGTCGGAACAAGAAATGGCTCGGATGGTTCTGCCAGTCTGACAATACGTGGTAGGAAGCTTAACATTTAATTTGCATTCATTCGCCTCTCCTTCATCCATCCATTGGTTCCATAGACTGTTCTCATCCCTCACACGCACATAATTATATTATATTCCTTCAAAATGCATTTATGCCGTACTGTTTTCACCTCTGACAGACGGTTGAACTTCTTGCAACCATTGTTTAAGGACTGCTGTCAAGTGCATAATCTTTGAAAGCGTTACAGTTGTTTCTACAGCAAGATTAGGGAGAGACGTATACATTTTATCTGAATACCAGCCGACGTCCGCAAGAGTATGTTAAGAAGTCACATACAGCGTTTCCACACAGGATATACAACTATATCCAAAATCACCATTCAAACATTTGTTGTTTTTTTTTACGCATATGTCAAATTTGAACGATTCATTTAATTGTCTGTTTAAAAAAATGATCATAATTCACAGACCGGAATGTAAAATACTTTTAAACCATTTGAATAAATATTTGACACAGGTTTTTGCTGATTACAAGTTTCACCATTCCACTTCAGTTTGTGCATCGTAATGCACGATTTGCATTATCCTAGAATTAAAAAAATGTATTAAAATAAAAACCCCGGTCTATTTTTGTGTCTTGGAGAAGAACTCATTGTGTGGTTTGGTTTCATTTTCTTGCGTTTATCCTGTTACCATTGTGATAATTCAAGATGATCCCAAGAAAGTCTTCAGAAAGTCGCCTTTGGGTTATACAAGTATTTTTGTAGAGCAGGAAATGTGGATATCTTTACCAAACGTTTTCTAACCCAAAGGCAAGAACAGAACAGTCATGCACTTGAGATATATATGAACAGACATTTTCTCTGTGAATTTAAGACCTCGAGATTTCTGTATATTAATTAAAAGCGAAAGTATGATTGTCTACATATTACATTCGATAAAAAAATAAAAAATAAAAAATACTGGCTCATACAATTTGAATTTACATCAAATTTTGAAAATGCATTCTTTTCGCCCTTAGAAGATTATGTTATTACGTTTGGTGGCTCCAAATGGTGGGGAAGTATTTTTTGTGTGTTTTCTTGGCTGATTTAAACTATTCGACGTGCTCGAGGCTAAAATTAGAACACCAAACTATTCTGATCCCTTACAACGATCTCAAATTGACTGTGATAGTTCAATCCTATAAGTTTTATAGTCTATCATAACAAATTGTTTAATTAATCATTAAAATTCTTGTTGTTGTTTTTTTAAATTATTATTCTAAACCCTTACTTATAATTCTGGGCCGAAAACCCAAGTAGCCCTAAGCAGGAGCAAGCCGTGAAGTCCTGCAGAGCGCGGCTTTCATGCCAGTCAACCATAGTTATGAAACAGGAAGGTAAGAAAAGTTTGACAGATTTGACAAGGATGTTATTCGGGATGAAAGTCTAAAAATTTGTTACTCTGCCGAAACTTAAATGATGGCGAAAAAAAAAACAACAACCCACACGAGGAACGACATTTCCAAATAAGCTTCATTATTATGGAAAGCAGTGACGCGTGCTGTACTCACCTTTCTAAAGTATTTCAGTGGGAGAAACATAATTTGGAGGAAACTGCACTTATTCTCTAACAGACATAAATCACGAAATCAAAGAATGGCGTCGTGAAGGCCACAATGTTGTTTACAATACGGAATGTGGATCAGTGCATATTATTATAATCACCCTGTTTTGTCTAAGGCTTCCCCCCCCCCCGCACCCCCCCCCCCCAACCAGTCTCACCTCAATTCAATTGAACGTGTGTGGGCAAAGGTGAAAGAGAAAGTAGCTGATGGTAAAAACTTTGACGTTGACTTCATTTTTTGAAATGAACAAATAATAATGTGCCAAATGGGAAGATCAAATTTATGTCTGTATGTGTGTGTGTGTTGTGGTTGGGGGGGGGGGCGCGGTTGACTATTGGCAAAGGGTTGGTTTGCATTTCATTCGGCCAAATAGTGTGGTAAATCGATAATGCTTCATACATAAGCACATTAAGACTCCTCAGATATTGAACGCCGACATGTCCCTGGCTGTTGAAAGTTATTCCATCTCTAAACATCACAGAAAACATTGATTTAATGGATCTGTGTCAAAAAGGTACGTTAACTCTAAAGCACTTCCTTCCCGAACAACACGAAGGGGGGTGAACTCACTCTCTGACAGTCCCTTCTTGAGCTTCATTATGCAAAAACATTTTTGTTCATTCGTATCGTGAGATATAAATGCTAACGTTTCCTCAAAATGTGAAATTTTGAAATGAAAAGTTTCCCCCAAATCTGTTCATCTTGCGTTACAAACGGTATAAGATGCAAAAAAAATAGTAGAAAGCACACATTTTTGTTCACTCTGTCGTTCAACCTCGCTTTTCAATCGAAAATGGGGAAGATGTCTCACAACTTTGTTATGGTCAAGGTCTTTAATATTACGTTAGGGGATACACATTCAACTGTTTCCTTGGATCATTCTTCCCCACCATGTTTCACTTACACAGGTTAAAGTTTTAGTAAACATTTGAACAAATTTATACTGTAAGATAATTTTGGAGGCATATTCGTCAACAAACTCTGAGATCTGGGTATGTGTCGGTTATAATAATAAGTTCCCTGATTTCCTTTTGTATTATTTTGGGTGCTCAGACATGCCTTCCTACATCATAGTGATCCATTTACCTGATGTGATTCAGTCTGGGTAAAGTTTGTTCGTTTACTGTACCTGGTACTTTCAGAACCTCCTCAAACCCATTACTGTCTGGCGGAATCTTTCAGTGGAAAGAGTGGTCCTATCAGCTTTCCACCCAAGTTTGGAAGTAAGTTGGAATAGACTGCATTTTGGCTTTAGTGCATGAAAACTATGTCCTGTTATTTCTTACACAGAGGTTGTTATCAACTATAAATTGTGTGACTAGCAACCTCCATGCCAATTGAGGCAGAATTAACTTCACCATTGTTACAATTAGTGAAAACCCACAACACTAAACAATGACCATTCAGTTCAAACACGCAACTCTGCGGGATCCTATTACATTTGAATTTTACATTTTGTTTAGACAGAAATGGGAACATTTCAGAAACTGACAAGATCTTTCACAGGTTTCCTATATAGCCTATTAACACTATCCTTGTGATATATAAAATCAAGAAGTGATTTTTATTGTTCTGTGTGTGTTTTTTTGTTTTTCATCTTTGTTTTACCCTCCTCTCCGCCCCACCCCTCCCCTTATTTATTTATTTATTTATCTTTTTGCACAGCTTCTCACAGCTGATGCTGACCGTTCGCATTGGCAGCTGTTGTTAGGGAACCGCACAGACTAATAAATACACAGACTGGATGAGCCCATTGTGTGACGTCACAAAACAGCGAAAGGTCATGAACCATTCGCCACATTAGGTTTACGGTTGCGACCGACGCTTCAGCATAGCTACAACGCAGTGGTCGTTAAAAGTCCATACGGTCATCATTTATAACAATTAAAAAAAGGCAGCTGTAGACAATAAAATGAAAGGATAGGCAAGATAATGCATTATTAATACATGTACCACCAATCTTGACAAATAAAAAGAAATTTCTACTGCAGATAGAACTAGAATCGGAATTTCCCGAGCGGCGGCCACGTTGGTTATACGGCCGCATCTCATTAACTTCCGTAAAAAACGACACAGCCCGAAGCTTGTGTTTCCAGTCTGGTTATTTATTAGTCTGTGGGGAACCGTAGTTAATCACAAAGGCTAATAGAGAAAATACTAAATTGTGTTCACTGCTCATCATACACATTAAACAATCATTGTTTGTAATTGCTCAAACTGATTGTCATTGATGTTTATTAATGCGCAATTATTATTTTATTGGCCCACATGTGCCATCGTTTGCCCTCTTGTGAACAACATAACTGATAGACGTGAACTTTTCTATAAATCAAATTAGATTGGGAAGTTCAAATTCACTTCAGTGGCCGAAGTTTGTTGAATGACGTTCTCATATGCCAAACATTGCCATTTAAATCCTTGAACTTGTTTTCAATTCTTTTTTATTATCTATTATACAAAATCGTAATATCGTAAGTTTTTGGCAGCACGGCATGTATCTCGCAATCGACAACTGAAATATAAAGTTTAACGATCTTCTCAAAATGTCATTTGTGTTATGTATTATCATGTTTGGGGACACACGATAATGCAAATACTCTTTACCAAGATAGTTGAAAGAGACTCAGGAATGTATAGATAAACAGATGGACAGACAGAACGACGGACTGGCGGACAGGCAGACAGGCAGATAGACAGACAGACAGGCAGACAGACAGATAGATAGATATATATATAGATAGATAAATAGATAGATAGAAAGATAGATAGATAGATAGATAGATAGACAGATAGATAAATAGATAGATAGATAGATAGATAGATAGATAGATAGATAGATAGATAGATAGATAGATAGATAGATAGATAGATAGATAGATAGATAGATAGATAGATAGATAGAAAGATATAGATAGATAGATAGACCTGAACTTTCGTACACTTCAGCCACGCCTTCAGTCACCCTCCACCCTGATTGTCCTGCCGGAGATGTAAAGAATGGCTATATTAAATCCGGAACAACAGCCACATGTCGTTGTATGGTAACTACATCTGGCTACCCAGCCGGTCAGGCCCAATGGTATACCTTGAATGGTACGGAAGTCGGAACAAGAAATGGCTCGGATGGTTCTGCCAGTCTGACAATACGTGGTAGGAAGCTTAACATTTAATTTGCATTCATTCGCCTCTCCTTCATCCATCCATTGGTTCCATAGACTGTTCTCATCCCTCACACGCACATAGATATTCCTTCAAAATGCATTTATGGTGTACTGTTTTCACCTCTGACAGACGGTTGAACTTCTTGCAACCATTGTTTAAGGACTGCTGTCAAGTGCATAATCTTTGAAGGCGTTACAGTTGTTTCTACAGCAAGATTAGGGAGAGACGTATAAATTTTATCTGAATACCAGCCCACGTCCGCAAGAGTATGTTAAAAAGTCACATACAGCGTTTCCACACAGGATATACAACTATATCCAAATTCACCATTCAAACATTTGTTGTTTTTTTTTACGAATGTGTCAAATTTGAACGATTCATTTAATTGTCTGTTTAAAAAAATGATCATAATTCACAGACCGGAATGTAAAATACTTTTAAACCATTTGAATAAATATTTGACACAGGTTTTTGCTGATTACAAGTTTCACCATTCCACTTTAGTTTGTGCATCGTAATGCACGATTTGCATTATCCTAGAATTAAAACAATGTATTAAAATAAAAACCCCGGTCTATTTTTGTGTCTTGGAGAGGAACTCATTGTGTCGTTTGGTTTCATTTTCTTGCGTTTGTCCTGTTACCATTGTGAAAATTCAAGCTGATCCCAAGAAAGTCTTCAGAAAGTCGCCTTTGGGTTATACAAGTATTTTTGTAGAGCAGGAAATGTGGATATCTTTACCAAACGTTTTCTAACCCAAAGGCAAGAACAGAACAGTCATGCACTTGAGACATATAAACAGACATTGTCTCTGTGAATTCAAGACCTCGAGACTGCTGTTTGTCTATATATTACATTCGATATAAAAAAAAAAAAAACTGGCTCATACAATTTGAATTTACATCAAATCTTGAAAATGCATTCTTTTTGCCCTTAGAAGATTATTTTATTACATTTGGTTGCTCCAAATGGGGGGAAAGTATTTTTTGTGTGTTTTCTTGACTGATTTAAACTATTCGACGTGCTCGCGGCTAAAATTAGAACACCAAAATACTCTGATGCCTCACAGCGATCTCAAAGGCTTCCACCCAACCAGTCTCACCTCAATTCAATTGAACGTGTGTGGGCAAGGGTGAAAGAGAAAGTAGCCGATGGTAAAAACTTTGACGCTGGCTGCATTTTTTGAAATGAACAAATAACGATGTGCCAAATGGTAAGATCAAATTCATGTCTGTGTGTGTGTGTCGGGGGGGGGGGGGGACTATTGGCAAAGGGATGGTTTGCATTTCATTCGGCCAAAGAGTGGTAAATCTTTTCGACTGTTCACTCTGGATGAGGCAAAAGTATATTTCTAAAATGTTGTTTACAACCAAAGACAAATACGAATGATAAAGCATATTAATTACTAATGTGGCATCCGATCATGAAGGCTGATAATGCTTCATATATAAGCACATTAAGACTCCTGAGGTATTGAACGCCGACATGTCTCTGACTGTTGAAAGTTATTCCATCTCTAAACATCACAGAAAACATTGATTTAATGGATCTGTGTCACAAATACCCTGTAGTTTAAGTATTAATTTTGTAGGTTACAATAATAAGTTGCTTGATTTCTTTTTTTTTTTCTATTTTGTGCTCAATCATGCTTTTCTGCACCATAGAGATCTATTTAGCTTATCTGATTCAGTATAATTTTGTTCATTTATTGTACCTGATGCTTTCAGAACCTTCTCAAACCCATTACTGTGTGGCGGAATCTTTCATTGGAAAGAGTGGCCCTATCAGCTTTTCACCCAAGTTTGGAAGTAAGTTGGAGTATATTGCATTTTGGCTTCAGTGCATGGCAACTATGTCCTGTTATTTCTTACAAAGAAGTTACTACCAACCATAAATTCTATAACTACAAACCTTCAGGCCAAATGAGGCAAAATTGGCTTCACCACAGTTAAACTAATGAAAACCCACAACATGAAACACTGACCACTCAATTAAAAGCTTAGTGCAGCGAGCAACTCTGCTGGATCCCATTACATTTGAATTTTACATTTTGTTTAGACAGAAATGGGAACATTTCAGAAACTGACAAGATCTTTCACAGGTTTCCCATATTGTCTGGCACTATCCTTGTGACCCATAACAGGAAGAACTGATTTTTATTGTTCAGTGTGTTTGTTCCTTTTTATTTTGCAAAGGTTCCTTTTTATTTTACTCTTCACCCTGTATTTATTTATTTATTGATTGATTGGTTGATTGGTACTGCTTGACAATTGATATTGATCATTTCCACTAGCACCTGTTCTTAGGGAACAGTAGTTACATGCAATTACAAAGACTAATAGAGAAAGTACTGAGTTGTGTTCACTGCTCATCGTACACATTAAATGATCATTATTTGTAACAGCTCAAATTGATGGTCATTAATGTCTTTTAATGTGCAATTATATTCTATACTCTTTTCTAAAAAAAAAAACAAAAAACTTTTCCCTTGTTTACCCAGAGATTTAAGGTTTCAAGAAGTGAATTACGATGTTCTCTGTGGTAACTGTCACTTTCTTCCCAACTCCCGCCCTTCCCATGATTTGGTGCCCTATTTTTTTTTTTCTGTCCACTCTCTTTACAAATTCTGTGTTCTCCACCATTCATATATATGGTGTGCCATTCTGTAAAATGTTCAACTGTTGTGGCACCGTCTTCTCTCATCTACTGTTTTTTTTTCCCCTCACCTACTTTTCCCTTTTTCCTTCATCATCTCCACTTGGCAAATAAGACACCTTATAACAACGACTTGTTGTGAATAAGTCGTGTAGTTAAAACTATAAATGGTGTCATTCAAGAGTGTGAGGTTCATCATGTCACAGTTACAGTTTAGAGCCACGTGTCCCTCAGCATTGTTTATTATTTTGTGTCTTCATTGTTACAATCACTTGGAGGTTGACTTACAGACTACTGAATCATTGTTCCATTGGTCAACAACTTATGAATTGTGATAAGCTATCATTAAGGAGATGCTTTTGATGAGCAGGAAATGGGATTTGGTTGTGTTTTTTTAGGATGGTCAGTTTGAATCTCTGTCTTCCATCCCATATCCCCTTCCCCATTTTTAGATCAAATAAATTTAATTCAAATATATATTCATCATCCATCCCTTCCACTAAACAGCATTTAAGAACGACCCATTTCTGTCTAATGAGCTGATCATTGGCCTATGTGTTGGAGGTGCTGTGGTATTACTCAATGTCTTCTTCGCTGTCTACGTATGCTGTTGTCGACATTGCAAAGGTGATAAGACGTCGAAAGGACGAAGCGATGACAGTGGTAGCCAAGTTCAGAGAAGTCACGGCCAACTTGATGAAAACACTTTGGGCGGCATTTTCGGTAAGCATGACAATGTTGCATTCAGTTGGTATTGTTGTGTCATTTCTTAGGGCATGAAATCAATACTGTAAACCCGATAACGATGGGAAACCTGAAAATGCGACCCATGTAACGTTAGCTTTATTGTAACCATATATCTAATCATCTACGGTTTTTGTAGTTCTTAATTGAAGTTTATTGTTAGTCTTATTCTTCGTCTTGTCCTCATATGTTTGTAACTTGTCCTTACTCTTCGGGAACGAATATCGTCCGACAATGCAACCAGTGGTAATTTCTTTCATCCCTCTTTTACACGTTCTGAAGATTTAATAATGCCGTGCATCTTTTGCACACAATTCCTGTGCAGTTCTGAGTAGTATGCTACTGTACCTAGGAATAATGACTATTTTTTAAAACTTTTAATCATCATATAAATTATTCTAGATATTTATGATACCAGAGCCTGTGCGATCTCGGTGAATTCAGAAATTCATACATTCATTAATTCGTCGCTGTATTGCTGGTATTATCTATCTTATTTTCTAAGCTAAACCACACTGAATGTTTCTGTTATCAGTCACTTTGTGTCTTACTTCTTATATCTCAACCTTATGTTAAACTGTAGAATAAAATAAGTTGTATGATTCAGTTTTGTCCCATACCTGGCCCATTTTACAGACATGCCGTTCTTTTTGCTTCGTTATCCCATTCTTAGATCTGCAAAGAGGAATGAATGTGGAACATGGATACATCGATCCCATTTACGTGAGCGAATATTCGTGTTCATCACATCCCTACGTAGACCTTTACGACACAGTTCAAGAACAGTATGCCAACCCCAGAGAAATGGAACCCTACAGTACAGTGCAATCCTAATATCTCGACATCAGTGGGATCGTTTCTGTTATCAGTCACCTTGTGTCTTACTTCTTAAATCTCAACTTTATGTTAAATTGTGGAATAAAATAATGTATGATTCAGCTTTTTCCCATATCTGGCCCATTTTATACTTTATGTCACTGTCTTTGCTTCGTTATCCCATTCTTAGATCTGCAAAGAGGGACGAGTCTGGAACTTGGATCCATCTGCCGCATTTACTTGAACGAACATTCATATTCACCACATACTTACAAACACATTTACGACACAGTTCAAGAACAGTATGTCAACCACACAGAAATGGAACCCTACAATATTCTAAAACAAGTGTCTCACAGCTTATGGAAATAACTTAAAAATACACAGCCTGTTATAGAATTACAATGCACAAGAAAGTGTTTACACCACCAGAAATGAAAATGTGAAGTAAGGATTTATTCTATATTGCTTAGCCCAAAAGAAGTAATGATTATAACTAGTCGTTAACCGGTTAAACTTTCTGGGAACTGTCAATTCTTGACCAATGCCTGGGGATTCTCTATTTCTGGGAATTTTCTATTCCTAATCATTGGCTTTGTCAACTTTCTTGGAATTCTTTTTTCTTAGCCATGGACTGTGTCAGATTTCTGGGAATTATAAGTATGTTCATAATCATTGATTGTGTCAACTTTGTGGGAATTCTCTATTTTTAATCATTGATTATGTCAGCTTTATGGGAATTCCCTATTCATAATCATTTATTGTGTCAGCTTTGTGGGAATTCTCTATTTTTAATCATTGATTATGTTAACCTTGTGCACATTCTCTATTTTTAACTATTGGCTGCTGTTTGATAGTTGTTTTAGCCTCTGATCTCGGTTTGATTATAGCATTCTTAAATGAAAATTGAAGTAAAGCTTGAGTGCCTCCCATGCAATTATGATTCTGCAAATTTAGACACTGTCATCTCTTTTTCATTGGCACACACGATATATAAAAACTGCTCTTTCAATGGGGGAGGAAATTATGAAATTGAAAAGGAATTCCTGTTTGATATTTTTACTTTGCTGTGAAAAAGAATAATAATCTAGAGAAAATCTTTAAATTAGTGATTTTTGAATAAGTTTTAGATTTTCTTTTCCTATATTTTTAATACTGGGAAGAATGTGAGTTTAAGACACACTTTATGTAATTTTTCAACAAACACAAAAAAGATGAAAAATTCCCGGCTTTCATAGAAGTCACTTTGCATATCGATGTACTGATCAGAAAATATCAAGTTTATAGAAAATCTAGGACTGAATGCAGATAAAATGTGGCTATGCCAATGTTTCAAAGTGCAAGAGGCCGAGGGCACTGACTTTCTAAATGCATTATGATAGTAGTCAATAATACTTTTATGAAATGCCTTACAGCCAGTTCACGACCACCACAAAATTGTATGCACTGTGTAGGCAACCACCTACCTTAAGGTGATTGTTGTAGGTATAACAGTTCTCTAACTCCCCTGCCTTTAGATATTTTTTTTGATTACTGGAATGAATTTTTGTTGCCTCAACTTTTGCAATACGTTTACTTGAAAACTGTTTCAGTTCAGTTTAGAATTTGCTTTCTCGCTTTCCGATGACCATTCTGTTTGTTGTTTTATTTCTGTATATGGGGACCTTGAACGAGATTTTTTAACGGTTATTTACATGTAGACAGCTTGATTTTGATTTTACATTTTCGTTTGTTTGTTTGTTGTTGTTCGTTTTTTGGCCAAATACTTATTAATGTTTTCTCGCTTGTGGATGACCAAAAACCAGAAAGACCCAATAGTTTGTTTTATTATTATTATTATTATTAATATTACCATTTCTGTGTTTGGGGACCATGGACAAAATTCATTAACTGTTATTTACTTGTAGATAGATTGGTTTGAATTATACATTTGTATTGTGATTTTTTCCCCTGAACTAATACAACTTATTATTGACTTTCTGTCATAATCTGGCTTGTAGATAAACGGTTTTATAAAAATTATTTGGCAGTGTTTACTTCTCATTTATATGAAATATATCAGCCATTGAAAGAAATGGTTGAAGGTTGTTGTTTCCATTAGTGAACTAATAATTCTAGTGTCCTGCCAGTCTGTCATAACTGTGTCTATCCCCCTACCCCCTTTTTTTTTCTGCCCCTCAGATTAACACCTATGTGCCTGATCGATTTTTTTAGGACTGTGCTTAGCTGCTCCATTACCCCCCCCCCCCCCTCATTCAGTTTTAGAAACTTCTGAATCTTATTAATATTCGAATTGATTTGGAGGAGTATTCTCAGCAGAAACAGTTTTGCCAGGTTCAGAATGGTATAGTTTTCTTAAACAATTACTGGTTTTACTGGCCACATTTTTACATTATTAAAAATAACTAGTCCTGTGATTCCAAATGATGCACATTTCTTAAAGTAATTTGTGTCTAAGTTACGAGAAAATAAAAGTTATTATTTGATACACTTAAGCAACGAAAAAGAAGGTTTTTGTTGACAAACGCCACGAAGGAGAACGATACAAGCAAATGCGGCATGTAATAAAATATGCCTACTTTCCTGGAAATGTGCACATTTACGAATAATAAACATTAATTTATATTTCCTTCAAACTGATCATAATGAACACATGTAAACAAGTTGGTGCTACAGCACGAGGAATACTGTTTATTTTTTTTTTCTTACAGACCCATTTACTGCTTCTGTTGCAATGTTATCATTTTCATTATGCATGCCATTACAATTACAATAAAACTAAATAACTAAACGCCGTCGTTGTTGTTGGTTTTGCGTTTATGTTTATGTCAGTCTCGAGTTCAAAGTAGATTTTACTGAAGACATATTATGCAATAAAATGACCTTATCACGTTGATATGATATTTTTCAACTCTGAACAATTTCTGAATGGAAGGAAAATACAAAACTACCACTACTACTACTATTACTATGTCTCGTTAGCTATGTTAACTTTATAAACATTTTGTTCGTCTAAAGTGACAATCTAAATCAGTGCTGACAAATTGTCCGTCTCATGAAATTGAAAAGTAAATTACTTAAACACTTTAAGTGTATCTCATTCAGACATTTTAACCTATTGACAAAATCTTTTAGAATTTGTACACATTAATCCACAGTGTCATTCATGAACAAAGGAAACACAGCCACACAGAGTGGAACATTAACTTTATTATCATAATATAATATATTAAATAAACAATTATGTGTGCAGTTCACAAATAATTTTTAGAGTCACAAACCAGTTAATTGAAACCAAAATGCCATGACGGCTTTATAGCAACATTAATACTGTTTACTATGTATAGACCTAAAAAAAATTGATACAAAGTTAAGGGCTTGCGGGCATTTTGATATTGTTCGTAAATAAGGTAAATAGCTGTAATTACGCCACTTGGTCGCAAATTATTCTATAACTACCTACCACCCCCCTAAAAAAAAGCACCTGACTCTCACTATCTTAAAGAGCCCAACTATACACGAATCAATTCTATTGTTGAACATTTAGGCTGACAACCAAGAAAAACAAAACTTTCTACGGGTCGAAAAGAAGGCACCTAGAAAATTTCACGCGAGTCCGAGCTGTATGAGCCGCGGTAGGTCCTATTAAAAATCGAGCGATTTTTGTTTTAAGAATCTTTAAATACACTGTCCTTGGAAGGTGAAACTGGAGAACAAGTGCACTGCACAATAACAGAGATTTTTTGTTTTTTTTGTTTTTTTGTACAAATATGAATAAGTACAGCAAGCAAAACATGAAATACTGTGCACATTCTAAAGTGTCGTTGCCATATAGTAGATGAAAACATTATTGTGGCCATGTCATGCTCGAAGATGTTATTATGGCCATATCATGATAACAATTTATTGTGGCCGTGTCGTAATCGAAATGTTTGTTGTGGCCAATTCGCTAACTTAATCCTAGCCCTCTATTCAAAGCCATAGACATGGAGCTCAAGTGGAGATGTCTCGAAACTAATCGCTGTCCTTCCTGAGCCACATCAAGATAAGGTAATCGATGTTCACAACAATGTTACGTTTCTTCCAGTGATAATTTCTTTGTTATCTCCCATAGTACTCGTTGAACTTTTGCAAGAAACTGGGGTGGTGAAAAACAAATAAAATCGAGAATGACAGGTCTCGTTCAACTTTCGACAAATTGGTAATTGAAGTTTCATTATGGTCATAGCTTTTAAAGGTACGAATTTTTAATTCTTTTTTAGTAATAATTACAAATTACACACCAAATCCGCCTGGTTCTTTGACACACAGTGGAGTAGGTCTTTAGAAAGAGTGTGTAGTGTGTAATTCATTTCAGCCAAAAAGTGGAGATAGAACCTTGTCATTTTAAAGGGAACGATATTTTATAAATGGTCTCATGCATTGATGGGGCGGGGTCAACAGTTCACGCTGCCAGTGCTTTGACTACAAAGTATTTGTATTTAAATTATTGTGTGTCCGTAAACATGATATTTGTAAAGATCATAAAACCTTGTGTCGATTTCAGTTTGCTAGGGCGAGGCACATAAGTAATTCCCAAACATTAGGGTATGGCTTTATATAGTAATATAGTACGGGAAATGAGAACTAGGTCAAAAATATAAATAATAATGGTAGGCGAACATAATGTACAGCCTGATTGTAATGTAATGTGTTTTCATGGATTGAGCAACAACTTGCCAAGAGAAATAACAAACTGATCAATGGATAGATTTAGAGCGAGGAAAACTAAATGTCTAAAGAAAGATTTACTTGAAAAATGAAAGAGTTACCCAGAGGAATTTGGAGTCTCGTAAACTCTCCATCAAACAGTCCAGCGACAGAAGGACGCATGTCAGCAACAGATGATGTGGAATTCTTTGTTGCAGATGGCAGCAGAAAATCTAGCAGAGCATTCTGTGCTACAGTCCTATGATTGTACGTCACGGAGCCCAAGAGGTGTTTTTCAGTACCCTAAAGTGGACAATTACAATGATAAACGGTAAATTCTCTGTACTTTTTTTTTGTTTTTTGTTCTTAGTCATTTAAAGAGTTCATCAAAGATCAGATTGCTTTTTGGCCTGAACATTTGGCATCATCTCAAAATACTTTCTGAGGTGAAAAAAATGTAAAAAGATTACCTTCATATCTGCATAATTAATATTACTTTCTTAAGATGACATGAAACAACACTCCTTTTGTTCTCTTAATAACAAATCAATATTATGACATATTTGTGTCTGTGTTCAGAGCCCTGAAGAAAGATATGTTTGAAAAAAGAAAGAGTTACCCATAGGAATTTGAAGTCTTGTAAACTCCCCGCCGAGCAGTCTAGAGACAAATGATATGAGATTCTTTGGAATAGATGACACATTAAATCTAGCAGAGCCTTCTGTGCTGTAATACAATATGGGTTATTTGCTACAGTCTCATAGTTATGTGTCACGGAGTCCAAGAGATGCTTTTCAGTATTCTAAAAAAGTGAAAAAGAAAATAATAACAAGCAATGATAAATAATGAATTCTCAGAGTCTATTTTTACAGTGTTCATCAGCCGCTTTGGCTGTTGTCAGAATTTGCATGAACTTAAAAGTTATAGACTAATATTTATAATGCATTTAAAGAACAACCCTAAAGAAAGAGGAATCGATTCAAAGTGGAAAAGAGTGACTACCGTGTACACAGAGAGCAGTGTAGCCTGCCTCGGATTTAATGAGAAAGGAAAAAGCAATGAGTGGATCCAACAAAGAACATGGGATGCGATCGAAGAGAGGAAAGTCATCAAAAAGAAACTCCTACAAGTTAAATCGGAAAGGCTGAAAGACAGGTATCAACAGAGCTACACAGAGCTAAACAAGAAGGCGAAAAGACTAGTAAAGAAAGATAAACGAGAAGCCTTGGAACAGCCAGCGACAGATACGGAGGAGGCAGCAGCAAGAGGAGAACAGGGTAAGCTCCACAAGATCACTAAGCGCACGTGTGGCAAGTACGGTGGAAGACCAAGTGTTTCGGTTAAAGACAAGAATGGGAAACTACTGACCACAGAACGAGAACAGGACACACGCTGGTCAGAGAACTTTCAGGAATTACTGAACCGGCCGCCACCTGAAGGTAGAATTATCATACAAGATGCTGCTGAAGACCTTGACATCAGCATAGACCCACCAAAGAAAGAGGAGATGGTGGCAGCGATAAAGAGCCTAAAAAACAGCAAAGGAAAAGACACAACTTGAATGCAGAACTGTTCACAGCAGATCCTGATCAGTCAGCCACCATCCTTCAGCCACTGTTCACAACTATCTGAGAAGCAGAGGCAGTACCAAGGAGCTGGAATGAAGGAAGAATTGTGAAAATACCCAAGAAAGGAGCACTCAAAGATTGCAACAACTGGAGTGGTATCACTCTCCCTTCTATACCCAGCAAAATCCTTGCCAAGATCATTGTGATGCGTATGTCAGATGCTGTGTTCAAGAGAAAGGAACTGGCCGGATTCCGAAAGGGGAAAGGATGCATTGACCAGATCTTCACACTCCGAAACATCATAGAACAGTGTTCAGGATGGCATCGGCAGCTTTATGTGAACTTTACTGACTTTGAAAAGGCCTTCGACAGCATCCACAGACAGAGTATGTGGCCCACTCTTCGACACTATGGGATTCCCAGCAAGCTCGTTGAACTCATCAAAAGCTTTTGCAAGAACTTCAGTTGCAGTGTCGGAAACAGTGCTGCACATCCTTTGAAGTGAAAACTGGCTTACGGCAAGGATTTGTGATGTCAACCATTTTGTTTAACCTCGTAATAGACTGGATTATGCGGAAAACTACCGAGGATGCACCAAGAGATATCAAATGGACACCTTTCGACAACATAGAGGATTTGGACTTTGCAGATGACCTCACGCTGCTGTCACACAGTCACCAACACATGCAAAATAAGAAGCAGAGACTACATAATTTTGGAGGCGCGGTAGGCCTCCGGATTAGCCAGAAGAAAACAGAGATTATGACCCTTAATGTAACCCCAGCACCAGTGCAAGTAGGTGACAAGATCTCACCATGACAGACACATTTAAGTACCTTGGTAGCATTATCAGACCAGAGGGTGGCACAAAGGAGGACACCCAGAGTAGGCTGGGAAATGCAAGGGCTGTCTTTCAAAGTATGAGCAACATCTGGAAATGGACACAATACGGCATCAACACCAAGATCAGGCTGTACCAAAACTGTGTCCTATTCACACGCCTGTATGGATCAGAGTGTTGGCGAATGACAGATAGTGACCTCGGCAAGTTGTCTTCCTTCCACACCACGTGTCTTCGTAGGATTCTCCGCATCTTTTGGCTAAATAAGATTTCTTATCAGGAACTACAAAGGCGATGCAAGCAAGAAGAAATAGCCAACATCATCAGCTTGGACATATGCTGCGAAAACAAGCAAAATCTATCACCAAAACGGCACTTCTGTGGACACCGGATGGACGGCGCAAGCGAGGCAGACCCAAGGCAATCTGACGGAGAACGATCTAGGCAAAGATTAAATCCTTCAATCACTTTTGGGGAACTTTCGCAAAGATGGCCCAGGACAGACAGAGCTGGAGATCCTTTGTTGCTGCCCTAAACACCAGTGGGTGTAGCAAGAAATAGTAGTAGTATTAAAAGTGTACTAAATGTAACAAAATAAAAGGGATGACGAAAGCGACGATAATATATTCGTAGAAAATTTACAATCATATAATCATTCTGGCTTTGAACCAGAAATTGTTTTTCTTGCTTGGCCTGTGCTCAGCTTCATATCAGCCACTGGAATTGCCATAACGTAATGGCATGTCTAGATAGTAGGCCTATATTCCTAGAAATGTCAATGCTTGAATCTCACGGTCAGAAGAAGAGGTGCCTGCAGATAAGCGATAATCGCAACCTATCATAACACCATCATTTCGTTTCCATGTTGAAGGGATTTACTCTGGACATGGACTTCATTTCAAACGTAGCAGAAAGGTTATTTCTTTGTTACGTTCTAAACGAACTCAATAGTGTTGGATCCAGATCCGTGCAGCCCTGTCTAGAACAGTTTGCAATAGAACACTGGTTCGTGCCGTTTCCTGCTGTCAGTGTAATTTTAGCGTCAGCTGGCCGGTTGCAGCAGAAAAAGTAAAGTGCCACACCTCATCGTAAGGTGCAAAAACGGCGTTTCCTGAATAGAGAAAGACGCACAATGTTCGCTATAATCCAAAGGTTTCAATGAGCGCTGATTATAGTCTCTTCAACATACACAAGATAAGTAAATGTAGATGCAATCTGTGAGGTAATGTTCATTGTTTCATATCGACATACAAGTCATAAATCAAATTGATAAAACCAACATTCTTTTTTTTCAGTATTCCACTCGTCCGTTTTCCCTTCTTCACACATTCCCTGAATATATATCTCTTGGACTCTTGCTTTTTTCTTTTTTCCCGTGGCATTTCCTCTCCCACCTCTCGCGTTTTGGCCTGACACTCAATCGAAGTTTTTTAGCTAAAATCATTCAAAATTAATAAGTAAAAATCTTAATATGGGATTTCATCTTTGCATGGATTTCATATTGGGAGAGAAATCTCCCGGTGTTCTGCTTGGAAACTTGAAAGAAAATTTGAATATGTTTAATTTCAGCACTTACATTTAAGTAAGAAAATGTTCAGCCGCATAAATAATGGCAATGAAGAACCAAGATGTTTCATCTTTTCATCAGCCGAGGCCGTCTTGTAAACGTTAAAATCCGATCAGAATGCACCTTGAAGAAAAATAGACGTATAGAATATAATATTTCATTTTTAGGAAAATTCGTAGAACGGTCGATGATGACCTGTCTGTCTCCAACACGCATAAACACACACACACACACACAGGCAGACACACAGACAGGCACAACAGACAGACAGGCAGACAGACAAAAAAAACAACTGAGAGGGTACGAGTCACAGAAAGTGGCAGAAAGACAGAGGCAGGGGGAGAGAGAGCAAATGCGAGAGAAAAAGAGGTGGAAAAAGAGACAGTGAGTAAAAGACAATGACATGACCAGAGAGTTGGAAGCAGATGAGACCCAGAACGAGAGAGACAGAGAGGGAAAGACACAAAGTTACGTGAAAGAGAAAAGAGGACGAGTGAGAAAAACACAGAGGGAGAGGGAGAGAAAGAGTCGGTAGAACACAGAGAGAAAGAGAGATGCGGCACGATAATACTTATCAACCATTTCAAGATGACTTAGGTTGGAAACAAATTTTATCAAACCCATGCACAAAATGTCAAAGTATTTCGTCATTCGGTCAATAAATTTGAATGACCATCTTAAGAATTTGACGGTTGGAAGCTTGGAACATGGAGATAAATACGTTCATAGGGCATAACAGAAAACGAGCAGCACGAAATAGGAAAAAAGAATATTGTGTTATTTCTCGAATTGAGCAAAAATGAAAACTTAATAACAATGGCAGTAGCAGTGAACCAGCACGCCCAATTCTGACATTACTGATAAAATCATGAATCATTATGGTTATAATCATAACATCCATATTACATACGTTTGAGGTAGAGATATATGATTATTTTCTACCAATTCACTCTGTGCACTACAACTCTGCCTCCTGTCAAGAAGGAAATTAAAAAGCGTATACTTATGAACAATTTCAAATACATCTTGGCACCCATACGACTCAGACGTTTAATACTAAATGGAACGTGTTTTTCCTCTATATTATGCTGTGTTTCTTCACAAACGAAAATTATTCATACTGCCTTCTCCATCGCTTATAACATAAGAGATTGCGCATTCTCTTTGATGCTTTTCGTGAAAAATAAGTGCATGTATAAAGTGCAGCCATATCCTCACTTCCTAAATATTGGGTGTTGATTATTTTTTTCTCAAGTTGCTGCTTTTTCTTTTATTCCTCTAACCTGCTATACATGTACTGACCAACAGTGGTTTACCATTCTAGGAGGATCCTCGATCAGCTCAATTGAAGTGGCTCAAGCATACTTTGATTTATGAATGCCATGTTAGTTTTCGGTCTTCATTTTAGGAACTTCTCTGCCCTTGGCATGTACACTTCACTTTCCTTGTTTTTATTTTACTCGTTAATGTTTTGGGGTGCTTTTGTGGTAGGGATTTGTTTGTTTGTTTGTTTGTATAATTTTGCAAAGGCAGCCTGCATTTCTCGGTCTTCAACTGCCAAAGTATCTTTAACGTGCGCACGGGCCCTCCAACTTTTTCGTCCTTATCCGAGAAGACTAGGTGCTCGATCCTACCTACCATAGAATGAGGGATAGAAACCCCCCTCCCCCCCGACTTTGCCTATCTTTACCAAAGTTATCTTTTGGTTATTGTTAATACATTAATTTTTAACTTCCTTCTTGTTGACTACTCGCTTGAGAGACTGGGTAGACAGAGATTAGGAGAAGAAATGGGAGGGGAAGGAGAATTAATGTTTAAGCCACACGTGCAGAAGACTATAAGAATTACATGATTTAGGGTTAAAGGATCAACTGCCTTCAAGCTGCTATGGCAGGGGATGCCTGGAAGGCAAGAGGAACTGGTTAACTGGATCCGTTTACCCGTATTACTATTAATCAGGTTTTTTACCTGTCCCCAGACTTGCTTAACCATCTCGCACTCATAGAAAAAATGTTCTATGAAAACAACCATCTGACAACTTTTATATTGATTTGTTTCTGACATCTTCATTTTTTGAAGAAGGATATTTGTTGGATATATATTGTGCAGAATTATGATTCTTTGGTCACCTTAAATGGTAGGTGCCAGTATTCTGCTGTTACTTCAATTTGGAATTTGCGCTGCCAAAACTGAAAAGCTATTGGTGGTTCATTCTCTTGCAACATAATTCTAAATGTCCTTTGGCTTAACTTTCCGATTTCCATGTCTTTAAAAACCAGATTGCTTGTGCCACAATATGTCTTTAATAAATAATATGCCCGTATCTATGCGGCCTGACAGGAGTAGGGTTCTTGCCTTGAATTTTATCTTTTCATTATTAAACTGAGGGGCTTCTAAAACCGGAAGAACCAATTCTTTGGACCTTCATTTTCTCATCAGCCATGTGTGTGGGACGTTCCTCCAAAAGCAGCTATGGATTTGAGGTCTTTATTTTAGGAGGTTCGCTGCCCTTGGCATTTACACCTCACTTTACTTGTTTTATTATTTCTTGTTCTGGCGGGGGGGAGATGATATATATAAATTTTAATCTATTAATTTCAATTTTGCCCGGGCAGCGGCCTTTCGGCCTGCTCTTTACGATTTCCAACTGCCAAGGTATCTTTAACGTGCGCAACGTGCACACGGGCCCTCCGAATTTTTTCGTCCTTATCCGAGAAGACTAGGTACTCGATCCTATGAATACTATCCAGGCCTTAAAAGGATTTGTGGTCAAGATTACTCTTAAAGGCCAAGAGCCCCCCTACATGTCTTAAAACGAAAATGGGAAGTAATTTCCATTCCTCTTCCCTATCAGTACCGAGTTTTTCAACCCATTGCAAGAGATGCCTCTTGCATCATGCAGATATCTATCAGTTTAAGTCCAGCCTTATGGTACAGGTCGCTCATAATCTTCTTCTTCACCTTTTAAATGGCTATGGTATTTGAGAAGCGACGCTTCCAGGTAAACCTAAAGAATATTTGGTTGATTTGCAGTGAAATACTTTGTATTATATTCTGTATCTGGGATACTCCAAAGATTTTAATACCCTGAATTTTACCGATAATTGATAGATCACGTCTTGACCATGCTCTGACCACTTTCTTTATGTATTCTATTTTGCCTATCCAGTTTTCCTCCAGCTAGATCTTGGGTGGGATTTTAAGAACTGAAAAAAAATGCCTAAAATCTAATTTTTCCACAGACGCTATATCAAATTGAAGAGGTCCAAATATAATTATTCTTTTTGCCCAGACACATTGCGTATGTTTTGTCCTTGTTTAGTTCCATTTACGAAAATAAAAAGAAAGATTTGAACGTAGAAAGAACTTCTCGGAAATCTATTAAAATCCCGCAAGAGCAGCGGTGTATCATCAGCGTACTGTCTGATGACTGTTTTCGACTGTGACTTAAAGGATACCTAATACCTTGGATGCTTTTATCCTGTCTTATATTGAGTGCCAAGAGATCAGCAGTCAGGATTAAGATGAGAGGTGATATAGGACATCCTTGCTTCACGCCCCGTTCCAGTTTGAACTCCCTAGAAAGGTGTCCTCCATTTTTGACACTTGTAGTGGATCCTGTAAATATAACGTTCATCCATTTTATGAAATTTCCACTAAAACGAAATATATTAAAGGCGTTCAGCATACACTGCTGGGATGGAGAGTCAAAGCCTTTACGGTAGTCTACGGTTAGTAGAATGCTGTTACTGTTTTTCTCCTTTTCAAGTTCCATGAGGTCATCCAGTTCTCTCAGAAGGGAGGATAATTATTATGTGTCAACCTTGGATAAAACCTATGTTTGATTATGATGTCTCAAGAGGAGCATAACTTGCTTAAGTCTTAATGACAATGCCTTGGCTATCAACTTGTAATCTGTATTTGTTATGGTGATGGGTCTCCAGTTTTCTAGGTCACGTTTCAGTCCCTCTCCCTTGGATAGGAGAGATATGATTCCTTTATACTGTGAAAAGGAGAGCGTATTAGTTTCAAAGTTGTAATTTATGGACTTGAATAGCAGTTCACTTATGTCCTTCCAGAAGAATTTATATAACTCTACGGGCAGTCCGTATGATCCTTGGCAGGAACCAGTTTTGTTTATATTTAAGTGCCCTTGTAATTTCAGACAGTGTTAATGGAGAGTCACACATCTCTCCATCTCTGTCACTCAATGTCGGAACCTCTACGTTCTTAATAAACTCGTATTGCTGACTGGTGCATGGTATAGCTTATTTGAGTTAGTAGAAAGAAAAGAGCATTGACTATATGCACATATTTCAATACAAAAAAATGTGCATTGATTCACGTTGCGTCCAAATAAACAATACCATGGCCTATATTAGACTGTTCTTTAATTTCACGAAGGTAGATACCCCTGGCAGATACTAGGTGCCGTTTCCCGCAAACCATGTTTCGTCCACATGAAGACTTTTGACGCATATATTTTCAACATTCCTTGACGTTGATTTGGAAGTGTTGATCTCGCTGTGTGTGTGTGTGTGTTGTTTTTTTTTACCCAGCATTTGATATGCGGCAGCGTTACTAAGTCTTTAAACGTTCGTGCCGAATAACTTCCTTGTCAAATTTCCATCTTTATATTTCCCTTCCCTGTTTCAACACTTGCTGAAGTTACGAGAGTTCACAGGGACAATGGCCTTTGGGTCAGAAATCTTTTGTGAAAGATGTCAGCAGTTTGCTTGAGGACAAAATATATATAAAATGTACAATTCCACGGTCTGTTTCTGAAGAGTTATTATTTATAACTTCATCTTGATTTGTCACGGGTTAAACGGGGTAGCCACAAGTAAACGAAATAAACAGTGAGCTTTGGACTCATGACATATGAACAGAGAACGGTTACATATTAAAGTTTTCGTTGGCTATGGATATCTAATTTAGATTTCGACTCTAGTCTTATACAGTTTTGTTTACCGACACCGTAAGGACTGGACCAGCAGTTAGAAAAGAGTGAGAGATCGAGGGAGAGAAAGAGTTAGAAAGAGAGAGAGAGAGAGAGACCTCGTATCTATGTGGACGAAATTTAAAGAAATATTCTCTAGACACAGAACACTCCTTGACTTCAAGAGAAAAGTAAGCTAGAAGCCACATCACCATTTCAATCAGATCTCGAGATCCCCGTGCTGGGGCCATACAGCACAGGGGCGCGTCCCCTGGGTGGCGGATAGGGGAGCCCCGGAAAAAAGTTGCACCTAGAAGGTGCCGTGGACCAACTTGGCCCGGGCAGATGGGGCTTGTGAGCAATGTCAAGCAACCTATCTAAGAGAAGGAGAACTCTGACTTCAAACCCGGTTAGATAGAGACCGTAAGCCCCGAAAGGCAGTCTAAATAGGAGATGGAAAACTCCGAACTTAAACCTCTGCTGCCTTGCAGAAGATCCTGGCAGATTAAAGGCGAAAGAAGCACATCCTGTCAGAAAAGCAGACCGAAGCCGGAGTCACTGGATCGAAAGGTGCAGATAGACCAGAGTGGTGTAACAACCTCGCCTGAAAACTGCAGTGACACGCACCAAACCCCCAAAAAATTTACTAGAAGTTATGGTGTGAAGCCTGTGGACTCCCGTCGGACAGGTGTAGCGCCGGGCCCAAAGGGCCTATCCAAGCGATCTGGTGGTGCCTTACCCTCTTCTTGTGGAACCAGGAGAAGAAGTGTGAGGTTAAAGTCGACTGGAACCAATTTTAAAGTGTTACAGTGGAACGCAGAAGGAGTAGCCAAGGAAAAGCTGCCATTAATGCGAAAGCTGTATCAAGAAAAAGTGGATGTCGCCTGCATACAGGAAACCCATCTCACAGACAACATACGCTTCTCAATAAGCGGATACCAGTGCTTGAGGCAAGATAGGATAATGGGACACAAGGGTGGAATCATCATACTAGTTAAAAATGTCTACACCATAAAAGATTTAGTGATTGACACGGACAACCAGTCAGAACTACAGGGTATCAAGTTATACAAAGACAACTCTGAAATCAGTATTTACAACTGCTATTGCCCACCCAACAAGAAACTATCGCTTGAGAAACTAGATATAGGAGAGGAGACATGCTTAGTACTGGGTGATTTCAACAGCCACTCCCCAAGCTGGGGATACGATGATCTGAATAAGAGAGGAGAGGAAATGGAAAACTGGCAAGTGGAAACTAAATTACAACTACTCTATGATGAAGAGGACCTAGATACGTTCTTCTCACGCACGTGGAGAACCACCACAAACCCAGATCTCACCTTTGCGTCAGAAGTCTTGACTGGGAAAATACGAAGAGCAGTGCTTCCCCAACTTGCAGGTAGCGATCATAGGCCCATACTCATTGAAATAGACTCAAATAAATCTTGCAACCAAGCACCAACTGTCCCCAGATGGAACTACAAAAGAGCAAACTGGGAAAAATTCCAAAGGAGCACCAACCTTTACTCCACCAAAATAAATTGCATCATGAAAGGACGTGGGATATGGCCGACATGCCTTTACATTAACAACAACAACAACAACAAGAAAAGAAAAACAAAATCGCAATGGCAGGATCATCATTGTCCATTTATTGATTGTTTCCGCCGGCATTTTATCTGATTCACTAATTTGTGTGGCAGTTCGCTTCAGGGGACTGCCCGTCGGAACCTTTGAAGGTGTCAGAAGCAATGTGAATTTAATCGGTCTATTAACTGACAGATGGGCTGGGCTAGACAAACTGATGGCCACTCTCAAGTCGGTCCATGTAAAGTTTTGTTCTTGTAACAAAGCGGCGCCAGTGGTTTACATCGTTTGTATAAATTCAATGCCCCGCAGCGACGAGGGCTGTGTGGCGTAAAGGGTTCACGTCCTTTTGTGGAAAAATTCTTTTACGTGAGTTATGTAATCTGTAACTTCAAAACTATTAAATTTTCACTTCAATGATCTTATTGGGTCACAGCTGATGAGAGTTTTGATTATGTTGAGCGAAAAATGTCAAAACCCCAATTTTGACCCCAATTTTGACCTTTACGTCATTTATCAAAAACCCAGAGAATTATATCGGGTGATCAAAAAAAACAAAAAAAACTGCCCCAACATTGACACCAAATATCTCGCCGTCCTTTTGATGAATCCGTGGGAAATTTTGGTCGTTATGTCCATTTATGTGTAATGCTATGTTAAAATTTCATCAAGATTTAATCATTACTTTTAAAGATATTTTAGATTAAGTGAGTGTCTGTCAAAATTTACAAAACAAGCCAAGTTTTCAAATAGCTGGATTGTTACAGTTGATATAGATCTAAGTGCAGGAACCACATATGGGACGCTAAGCACTCCTGGGAAGTTAAATCAGTCTTAAAACCTTGCTATCACTTAACTTCCTGCCAGTGTACCTTTGTTTAGGAGTTAATAGCCCCTGTACCATATGGGGAGTGTCCCAGGGCTGGTGCTGTATATTTTAGTATTTTATAGTGACTGACATGCTCTGGCTTGTGCCAGGCTTGTTGGAACCCCATATGGGACAGGTTCCTCATATGGGACACCAAGGAACCCATTATGGGACACCCTCAATAAGTCAGCCTAATCTTTGACCATCTCAATTATTTTGCATTTGTATCTTGCATCCACACATTAATTGAGACTGACATGCTCTGGCTTGTGCCAGGCTTGTTGGAACCCCAAGGCATATGGGACAGGTTCCTTATACGGATTGTGAACGACTGTGTTCAAGCGCCTGACAGGCAGCTGAAACAGCTCTAGGTGCATTTTGTTGTTTTTTCTTTGGATTTATTAAGCGGATCACTACAAATTTAACATCTCAATTTAGCCCTTGATCTGCTCTTTGCAGTGATGTAAAAATGCATTTTATTGAAATAAGATCTGGATTATTATCAGTCACGGAACTTGTAATTTTAGCCTTGGCCCTGTTGCATTACTTTAGCCATGTTTACAAACTAGTGAGCTGAAACTCATCACACCAAAACTGTGTCAGCCAATCCTGGACACAGGTGAATAACAACGTCTAGTCAGTGTGTTAGACTTTCAAGTGCACTGGACCGTACAGATGAACCATCTAGATGTGTTATAAAATACACAAAAAAACAGCTGCTGAATGTAAACAATCCAAGCCTGAGTGTACCATCCAATTTGTTGACACATTTGTCTCAGTTGGGAGTTAGACCTAGAAACAGCTGTGACTGCCAGTGTAAGGTAGTGAGGAGAAAGAAGAGAGGTACAAGAGGAGGGACACGGAAACAGAGGAAAATCACGGTGTGTCAGGGGTTTATCCATGACACTGTTTCCCCTTACAGATCAGTAAACAGGACCAACTTGATACAGATAGACACTCGCTATGTGTTTCAGTGCAAGAGCCTTAATTTTAGAGTTGGGTGCATCAATACCCGGTCATGCTGCAACAAGACTAACATCATAAGAGATAATGTTGAAGAACTGGACATTGACCTATTGTGCATCACCGAATCTTGGTTAAGAATAGAAGGTGATGAATCCACCATAGCAGACATTAGACCACCGGGTTATGAATTTAAATCTTTTCCGCGCAGCACGCGCGGTGGCGGAATCGCATTCATGTATCGACAAGGCCAGCATATAAAATTTGTCAACGATGCTGTTTCCTATCGTACATTTGAAGTGGCCACTGCGATTGTTAGATCAGAACAACTCATCTGTCGTGTGGTTTGTGTTTATAGGCCACCACCCAACAAGAAAAACAAATTCACAAGCAGCGTATTCTTCTCCGAGTTTCAAGATCTACTTTTTCAACTGGAGCAGGCGGCATCTCCTTTTTACATCATTGGTGATTTTAACTTTCACTTTGATGATACCTCTGCTCCAGACACTAAATTTCTTGTGTCAGTTTTCCACGACCATGATCTAGTACAGCTAATAAATGAACCAACGCATCAGTGTGGTCACATTCTAGATCTGCTGATTGCCAGCACAGCTGATCCACACATTTTAAACCATCAAGTACTAGACAAGGCCATCTCTGACCACTTCCTTCTGATGGCAGACATGAACCTCTCCAAACCAAAGCAGAAGAAAAGAAGTATACTATCCAGAAATACCAGAAAAATAGACACATCTTCATTTCGAGGAGATGTAAGCCAATCACTGGCAGATCTACCATCTCTCAATGCAGGCACCTTCAATGACACCCTGAAGGCTGCAATCGACCGACATGCCCCACTCACAAGAAGAAACATCTCCATCAGACCATACTCGCCATGGTTTTCACTAGAAATCAAAGAAGCCAAGCAACACCGACGACAAGCTGAACGAAGGTGGAGGAAAACCAAACTACAAGTTCACAGAGACAAGTACATTAAACAACGAGATAAAGTCAACAAAGTCATCGAGGAAAACAAAAAGAGACATTACATCAATGAACTCAAGGACGTAAAGACATGCAAAGAACGTTTTCGTACAACCAACACCATTCTAGGAAAGGATACAAGATCTCCCCCCCCCCCCTGCATAGGATCAGACGACGAGTTATGTGATCAATTTATAACATTTTTCAGTAACAAGATTGAAAACATTCGTTCTTCACTCGATCTAGAACCAAGCGGGAATTTAGATTTCCCTGAGTTTACTGGACAAGTTCTAGATTCGTTTTGTCCAGTCTCAGAAAAAGATGTTTTACTCTGTATCAATAATTCCACCATAAAAACGTGTGACCTTGATCCCATGCCTGCTCATGTACTCAAAACCTGTATCGATCTTGTCGTACCTCACATTACTCAAATAGTAAACACGTCACTTGCCACAGGCACAGTACCCAGTTCCTTTAAACAAGCCATTGTAAAACCTTTATTGAAAAAACCTGGGCTTGATGAAAACGACTTCAAAAATTATCGACCAGTATCCAATTTGCAATTTGTCTCAAAAATTCTGGAAAAGATTGTCTTAGGTCAAATTTTGGCACACTTTGAAATAAATGGATTGCAAGAAAATTTTCAGTCTGCATATAAAGCTCAACATAGTACCGAAACTGCACTCATAAAAGTAACCTCTGATTTTTTAGATTATATTGACAGTAAAGAAGCGGTGTCTTCTGACCCTTCTAGATCTATCTGCAGCTTTCGATACAATCGACCATTCTATCTTACTTACAAGACTTGAGCGCTCTTTTGGTATGTCGGGTACTGCCCTGTTGTGGTTCAAGTCGTATTTAGAGATCAGAGTTCAGTCAGTGCAAATTAAGAACAGTTTTTCTAAACAAGTTGCACTAGACTATGGCGTTCCACAAGGATCTGTCCTTGGTCCTGTGCTTTTTACACTCTATACGCAGCCCCTTGCAAGTATTTTACAAACTTACGGACTACAATATCACTTTTATTCGGATGATGTTCAGATGTATATTGATGGCACCATTCAAGATCTGTCAAATATGACTCTTGCCACTAAACAATGTGTTCAGGAAATTAAAATGTGGATGACAACAAACAAATTGAAATTAAATGAAGACAAAACAGACATAATTCTATTCAACAACCCACGATTAACAAAAGATCTTGAAAATGTCACCATTGATTTAAATGGCCATGAAATATCATGCAAAGAAGTTGTAAAGAATTTGGGTGTGTTTATTGATCACCATTTGTCAATGGGTTCAAGTGTAGGATCTCTGTCTAAATCCTTAAATTTCCAGTTGAGAAGAATAAGCCTTGTCCGAAAGTATCTAAATGAAGAGACCACAAAAACATTGGTAACATCCCTTATCTTGTCTAGACTGGACTAATGCAATTCACTTTTAGCGGGTATTCATAAACATTTTTTAATCGTCTACAGGTAATCCAAAATAATGCTGCCAGGCTGATAACCAAATCCAAAAAACGAGATCATATCACACCACTCCTGAAAGAACTGCATTGGCTCCCTGTGAAGCAAAGGATAATTTTTAAGATCTGCATCCTGTGTTTCAAATGTCTGAATGACTCGGCTCCTTCTTATTTACAAGATTTGATAAAACTGTATACAGCAGGGAGAAGTTTAAGATCCTCCACTGATTCCACCATGCTAGTGACACCTGTGAAATCATACAAATTTTATGGGGAACGATCATTCACATATCTTGTCCCCTTAATGTGGAATAAGTTACCTATGGAACTGAGACAAACAAAAGCATTAGTAAGTTTCAAAAGGCAGCTAAAGCATTTTTTGTTCCAGCAGGCTTATTTTCTTTGACTTACCTGAGGGGAGAGAGCATGTGATGGGAGGAGAGAGTATGTGATGGGAAGAGAGAGGGAGGGGGTGGGGAGAGAGAGAGTGGGAAAGAGAGGAATGAGTTTTTATTACTTGTAAAGCGCTTTGAGCATTTACTGGAAATGCGCTATATAAATGCAATTTATTTATTATTATTATTTATTATATGCGACACCAAGAAACCCATTATCATATGGGACACCCTCAATAAGTCACCACAGTTTTTCTGTGGTTTTTATGATATTTCCTCAATAAGTCAGCCTAATCGTTGTCCGTCTCAATTATTTTGCATTTGTTTCTTGCATCCACACATTAATTAAGAAAGAGGCTTTCAAGAAAGATAAACCCAAGAAAGAGGCTTTCAAAATTGGATAATTTAGAACTGGTGTCAGAATAATACTAATTCTCCCTATATGGTACCTTTCCTCACACGTAAAGGGTATACAGTTTGATACAAATCTGATGCGCATACATAGAATTTGTGGCTGTACACATTATTCACATACTTCCCAGACACAAAGTTATGGTTCACAATCACACAATGTCATAAAAACAGAAACGTGTTATGAAAATTACTCAATGTTTAATACCTGAATTCAATATCGCAGCAAAAAATTCAAAGAAAAGTTTTGAAGTTGAACAAAGTCCACTTAATTAATGACACATGTTACACTCATATGACATTCTTTCAATCTGAGCCATGGACTTTCCTACCAATCTCACATCATTTGAACATTTCACATGAAACCATTTCCCACATACTCCACAGGCAACCCTATCCACATCATGCTTTTCACCCAAACATCCATGACATAAATTTTCGTCCATCAAGTCGTCAATGTCAAAGTCACTGTCGTCAACAAGTTTTGATGAAGTTATGCTGGTATCGTCACTGTTGTCTGCACAGTCTTCTTGTCTTTTCTTTTCCTTTGAGGGTTGGGGGGGGGGGAGGAATGGGGCTTGAAGATATTGGAAGGGTGATAGGGTCGCGGAGGGCGAGACATTCTGTATTATAAATACTTGCAGTGCGGAGTGATGGAACCCCTTTAATTCTGTTTAGAAATGTGGTCTTTGGGACAGAGTACTGCTTGGAAGCTTCCCTGAAGCTTAGTTTCTTCTCTTTAACTACATTGTCAGCAGCTTGAACTGCCTCTTACGGATATTTGAGGCGTTTTGGTGGCATGATGCTGAAAAAAAAGAAAAGACTAATTTAAGCTACAAATAAGGGTAAATAGTGAACCACAGGAGCCAAAATGTTTTTTTTTTTTTATCATTGCTTTTGATCATTATGATTACATTGTGTGTCCCCATTCCCTTAAATAACTGAACAGTAATAGAGCCTACATTCCGTAAAAAATATCTCCTACAAGACAAAAGAGAAGCAGAAATTGCTTGTCCATATTCAGAAATTGCTGGTCCATATGGGGTGCCACTGATAAAATAGGTCACCTCATAAGGGACACCCCACTACGAGTGTAACCGGTAAAGATACGGTGAAATCCCAAGCTGTTTCCATTTTTAGAATCTTTACTTCCGTTTACGGCATTGCCCTTAATAAATTTAGAGTACAAGGAATTCCCTGACGTTCTTTTGAGGTATACACATAGTTCTTAAAAATAGTTAAGATGAAGGCTTACCTGCTTCAATCAGCCTCGATTCGTGACAAGATAAGGCTGTGGCGTTGAAACTAACGTTCCAAGCTGGTTTCTCCCAACGTGGGATGACCGGAAAAAATTTAATTGCCATTCGCAAAACAAAAGATCGGCTGTGAACGGGTCTGAAAACGAGATAATCGCTGAAGAACTCGGTACTGTCCCATATATGGTGCTGGTCCATATGCGGTTCCTACACAAAGGCACAAAAATTCTGGTAATAATTATCTAAAGGCAGGGGAGGAAGAATCTACAAGAACATCAACCACATCATAGCTGGTTGCCTACACATTGCACATGTGGCCGCTGTGAACTGAAATTGAGACATAGCAAAAGTATTATTCACCACTATCACAGTGTATTATTTTAGAATGTCAGTGCCCTCAGCCTCTTGCACTTTTCTCTAAAACATTTACATCGCCATATTTATTTGCATTCAATCCTAGATTTTCTATAACCTTGAGATTTTCTGACCGGTAAATCCATAGGCAACGTGAATTTGCAGCGAATTTGTTCGACCCTTTTTTGAAAAATGACGTAAAATAGGCCTTAAGTTCACATTCTTGTCAGTACTGCAAATATCAGAACAAAATTTTAAAAAAATTTATTCAAACATTAATAATTTAAAGATTTCCTGTCAGTCACTTCAAGTATCTTGATTCTAGTGCAGAAACGTTCTCCGATGCAGGTGCTAACTGGTCAGGCGCAGAGAGCTTTATTTAGTTTGAAGGCTTATCTATATGAAAATCCAGAGCTGGGACCTGCATTACAGCTGAAACTATTCAGTACATAAATAAAACTAGTTTTTTACTAGTGAAATTTGAGGAGTTGCGCACTGCTGGCTCATTGAGTGAACATGTATAAAATGTCGTATTAGGCCAACAAGGAAGGGAAGACAGTGAATAGCCGAGAAGGTTCTGTCTTTTCAAACTTTGTTTGCATATTATAATATTATTATGTCTTTTATATAATCATTTTATATCGGTCGTCAGGAAACTTGAAACTATTCAGCAAACTGTGGCGCATGTGTATAAAGACCACATTGAAATGCACTCTGTACAATGATTCTGCCTCACCTCCGGCAAAGTGGGGATTTTCACCCCTGGTTTCTGTCCGTCAAAAATAAACGTCCTACCCGAAAGAAGTATTATCTTTCTCAAGCAATGAATACGAAACGTGCATATTGACGAAAAAGAAATGTTTTCAACTTCTTTCAGATCATTCCCGTTTAGAAATCGGGCAGAAAGGTGTTGAAATCTTACACTGGTCGTAAGAAAGTAATATAAAGCAACTGGAGAATGTAAAACATTATATGTATTAAACAAAACGATAATCTAAACTGTATCTAATTTGTTAATTCAGTTAGAAAATGCAAGAGTGGGTGTGGAAGCTCTCAAAAATTCAAAGTTGTAATTCATGAACTTGAATAGTAATTCACTTATGTCCTTCCAGAAGAATTTATATAACTCTACGGGCAGTCCGTATGTTCCTTGGCAGGAACCAGTTTTTTGTATGTTTAAGTGCCCTTGTAATTTCAGACAGTGTTAATGGAGAGTCGCACATCTCTCTATCTCTGTCACTCAATGTCGGAACCTCTAGGTTCTTAATAAACTCGTCTTGCTGACTGGTGCATAGAAAAGCTAATTTGAATTAGTAGACATAAAAGAGCATTGACTATATTATATTATGCACACATTCTAATTTTTAAAAAATGTGCATTGATTCACGTTGCGTCCAAATAAACAATACCATGGCCTATATTAGATTGTTCTTTAATTTCGCGAAGGTAGATACTCCTGGCAGATACTAGGTGCCGTTTCCCGCAAACCATATTTCGTCCACATGAAGACTTTTGACGCATATATTATTTTCAGCATTTCTTGACGTTGATTTGGAAGTGTTGATCTCGCTGTGTGTGTGTGTGTGTGTTTTTTATCCAGCATTTGATATGCGGCAGCGTTACTAAGTCTTTAAACGTTCGTGCCGAATAACTTCCTTGTCAAATTTCCATCTTTATATTTCCCTTCCCTGTTTCAACATTTGTTGAAGTTACGAGAGTTCACAGGGACAATGGCGGTCTTTTGTTTCCAGTGCATATCATGCTCTGGCCTTTGGGTCAGAAATCTTTTGTGAAAGATGTCAGCAGTTTGCTTGAGGACAAAATATATATAAAATGTATATTCCAGGGTCTGTTTCTGAAGAGTTATTATTTATAGTTTCATCTTGATTTGTCACGGGTTAAACTTGATAGCCACAAGTAAACGAAATAAACAGTGAGCTTTGGACTCATGACATATGAACAGATAACGGTTACATATTAAATTTTTCGTTGGCTATGGATATCTAATTTAGATTTCGACTCTAGCCTTATACAGTTTTGTTTACCGACACCGTAAGGACTGGACCAGCAGTTAGGAAAGAGTGAGAGATCGAGGGAGAGAAAGAGAGAGAGGGAGAGAGATCTCGTATCTATGTGGACGAAATTTAAAGAAATATTCTCTAGACACATAACACTCCTTGACTTCAAGAGAAAAGTAAGCTAGAAGCCACATCACCATTTCAATCAGATCTAGAGATCCTCGTGCTGGGACCATATTGTGGGATATTGCCGATATGCCTTTACATTAACAACAACAACAAGAAAAGAAAAACAAAGTCGCAATGACAGGATCATCATTGTCCATTTATTGAATGTTTCCGCCGGCATTTTATCTGATTCACTAATTTGTGTGGCAGTTCGCTTCAGGGGACTGCCCGTCGGAACCTTTGAAGGTGTCAGAAGCAATGTGAATTTAATCGTTCTATTAACTGACAGATGGGGTGGGCTAGACAAACTGATGGCCACTCTCAAGTCCGTCCGTGTAACGTTTTGTTCTTGTAACAAAGGGGCGCCAGTGGTTTACATCGTTTGTGTAAATTCAATGCCCCGGAGCGACGAGGGCCGTGTGGCGTAAAGGGTTCACGTCCTTTTGTGGAAAAATTCTTTTACGTCAGTTATGTAATCTGTAACTTCAAAACTATTAAATTTTCACTTCAGTGATCTTATTGGGTCACAGCTGATGAGAGTTTTGATTATGTTGAGCGAAAAATGTCAAAACCCCAATTTTGACCTTTACTTTTGCATTATCAAAAACCCAGAGAATTATACCGGGTGGTAAAAAAAAAAAACTGCCCCAACATTGGCACCAAATATATCGCAATCCTTTTGATGAATCCGTGGGAAATTTTGGTCGTTATGTCCATTTATGTGTAATGCTATGTTAAAATTTCATCAAGATTTAATCATTACTTTTAAAGATATTTTAGATTAAGTGAGTGTCTGTCAAAATTTACAAAACAAGTCAGGTTTTCCAATAGCTGGATTGTTACAGTTGATATAGATCTAATTATACAAAGGCACAAAAATTCTGGTAATAATTATCTCAAGGCAGAGGAGTAAGAATCTACAAGAACATCAACCACATTATCGCTGGTTGCCTACACATTGCACATGTGGCCGCTGTGAACTGACATTGAGACATAGCAAAAGTATTATTCACCACTATCACAGTGCATTATTTTAGAATGTCAGTGCTCTCAGCCTCTTGCACTTTTCTCTAAAACATTTGCATCGCCATATTTATTTGCATGCAATCCTAGATTTTCTATAACCTTGAGATTTTCTGACCGGTAAATCCATAGGCAACGTGAATTTGCAGCGAATTTGTTCGACCCTTTTTTGAAAAATGACGTAAAATAGGCCTTAAGTTCACATTCTTGTCAGTACTGCAAATATCAGAACAAAATTTTTAAAAATTTATTCAAACATTAATCATTTAAAGATTTCCTGTCAGTGCCTCCAAGTATCTTGAGTTTAGTGCAGAAACGTTCTCCGATATAGGTGCTAACTGGTCAGGCTCAGAGAGCTTTATTTAGTGTGAAGGCTTATCTATATGAAAATCCAGAGCTGGGACCTGCATTACAGCTGAAACTATTCCGTACATAAATAAAACTAGTTTTTTACTTGTGAAATTTGAGGAGTTGCGCACTGCTGGCTCATTGAGTGAACATGTATAAAATGTCGTATTAGGCCAACAAGGAAGGGAAGACAGTGAATAGCCGAGAAGGTTCTGTTTTTTCAAACTTTGTTTGCATATAATATTATTATGTCTTTTATATAATCATTTTAAATCGGTCGTCAGGAAACTTGAAACTATTCAGCAAACTGTGGCGCATGTGTATAAAGACCACATTGAAATGCACTCTGTACAATGATTCTGCCTCACCTCCGGCAAAGTGGGGATTTTCACCCCTGGTTTCTGTCCGTCAAAAATAAACGTCCTACCCGAAAGAAGTATTATCTTTCTCAAGCAATGAATACGAAACGTGCATATTGACGAAAAAGAAATGTTTTCAACTTCTTTCAGATCATTCCCGTTTAGAAATCGGGCAGAAAGGTGTTGAAATCTTACACTGGTCGTAAGAAAGTAATATAAAGCAACTGGAGAATGTAAAACATTATATGTATTAAACAAAACGATAATCTAAACTGTATCTAATTTGTTAATTCAGTTAGAAAATGCAAGGGTGGGTGTGGAAGCTCTCAAAAAGTGTTAAAAAAAGAAATCATGAGGCCTTAAATTTCATAAATTTGTCATCTCCGGGCAATGTGCATTTGAACTCAGTCCAGAATAATTATAACTGACCACGTTAATGGTAGATTTACAATTGGGGCCAAGTGCATAGGCATGACTGTGTCCTTATTGGCCCTTTCTATTGTATTTGCCAATGTAAAAGTCAGAAGTACTCAGTAAAATTTTGAGGCAAAAGGTTAATTTTTTATATTTTGGGTGTAATTTTGGATCAGTATGAGTTTGTCATATAGTTTGAGCTATAGGTGGAAGAAAATATATTGGTAAAACAGGCTAATATGGTAAATATAGGATGGTGTCCCTGAAGATACATTTTCATGCGGAGCCCACAATGGTGCATTTGGAATTTTACATGTATATTTAAAAACATGTGGTTTTACATGGTTATGACTTTAATTCTCAAAAAAGTAAACGTACGCAGAGAGAGAGAAAGAGAGACAGACAGACAAATAGACATAGTCTACGACCTTAGTAGTGGTGGGTGCGATATTTTTTCAATCGAGCGAATTGTCACGAGCAGAGTTAGGGTCTTGGGGAGCATTCGACTGCACGAGAGGCAGCTAACTCACACTCGGACACAACCACACAAGAAAAGCATTAAATAACTAGAGCGTATATCTATGTCAGGCCGGTCAGGCCATATTTTACATAATAAAACAAAAGACAATAGAGGTATATTCAAAGCAATAAATTCTAATTACTAACTTAACCTATGATATTCATGTAATTATGGTTCCTTATTGGATGTACTGCAATCAATAGCAAATAGGTATATTATACGAAATTAGATATCAATTTAAAGTGACAGTTGAGTCGCCACTGGCCAGTCGCCAGGCAAACTCTCCCTAAATCATATGGGCTTGAATGTTAGGAGAGCCCAGTACGTTCCAAGCCTACAGAAGCACACTTCGGCTTGTAGGTAATTACGCAGTTGCAAAAGACTATTTATATATATGCACAATCATTATTCAATTCATCAACAATGTGCCATATTACTTCAATCATACTATGGAAATAATTCTATAACACAGGCCACTCGTCGTCGAGTGCCAGCTGGGGTTTCCTTAGACTTCCTATGAGGCTGTGGTTCTCTCTATCTCTGATCTTCTATTATGCTTGAACAAATAAGATATATTACCATTGGTCACGCCTACTGGTAGGCGCGAACATCAAAATAGCGCAGCGTGGGCTTTCAAAGGTGAGCCCACTCAGACCTTTCTTTCTAGAGCTCAGTCAGTCCGTTAGCAAGGACTTCTTGTCTTCAAAGCACACAGTTCAGGTACTGGTCAACCGGAGATACTTCACGGAACGATGCTTGGCTTCTCGTCTGTACTCTATGAATCTGAACGTTACACGATGTTTTATACTATCTAACTACCCAGCAGTGCTAGTCCGCTGGCCCAATTAGTTCAGCAATCTCATTGGCCGAAACCTCCCACCATTTTAATTGTAGTAATACATCTGCACTATTCTACCAGCCAGTTAACGTGCAAAACGTGTCTAGTCATACTTAACAATGTCAACTATCCCCACTTTGTTTCACCCCTACTCCATTACTTATTAATCACGAACAAGCGTGAATCTAACAGTTTAACTTTACATTTATTTACTCACCAACTATAATTCGCGAGGACCGTTCAAGGCCACCAGCCAATTTCTCATGGCCCTGGTAAAAAAAACAACTCACGCTCTGCGTGAGTTTTAATAACATCCGAATCATGACACGAATGACTTTGTCGACTTCCTGCGATTCGAATCAGACTTTAATTGAAGATAATAAATTGTGTTCCCTTAAATCGGGGAATGCCTTTACCATTTAGTTTTTACATGGCCCTCGAAAATATAACCAACTCAGAAATGTTCACCTGGGTTTGTGATCCGTGCTTCTAGTTTTCTCTCTCTCTCTCTCTCTCTCTCTCTCTCTCTCTCCCTCTCTTTCTCTCTCTCTCTCCTCTCTCTCTTTCTCTCTTTCTCTCTCTTTTTCTGTCCCTCTCTCTCTCTCTAGCCAGCAAATAGCCTACTTAAACGTATTGGAAAAATAATAATAAAATTCGCTATTCTATTAAGACAACACAATGTCATGTCACATGCAAAATTTCAGAAAGGTACGTTAAAAAAAAAAAAAAACAATTATTCCTGAACAACGCCGTTCTCTTTTTCATGAAAAGAAGTATATTATTACATTATAATATAAAGTACATCTACATTATTTTGTCTGGATAATTATTGTAATACATGCAGTTTGTACAACTAGGCGTTCCATTTGGCATTGTGTGAGCATCTTCGCGACATTAATTTATTCTGTGTCATTGCATGGAACTTCAAACACCTATGTTTCACAATGTGCCGTGAAAGAAAATATTTCCTTATATAAGCTCAATAAAAGCCAATTTTAAACATCATTTTTCACACTTAATTATGAAGATTTAGTTCAAAATGACTACAGATTCATATAGAATTGAACAAACTGAAGGACTTAAAAGACTTCTCTGAAATTTGACCTTTTGACTTTTAACCTTCAGTCGTGACCTTGAAACTGAAAATTAACAAGGGCATCAAGGTAAATCTGAATCAGTACATTAAGGTCAATCAGGTTTCCACTGCCAAATTGCTTCTAACAAATTGATGCCGTCCTTTTCGCATTTGGCGATTTTGGCTGGCTGTCTAATAATAATAAAGGCAAGTTCCGATGTAAGGAGGCATGTTTATCTTTACTTTAACCCCCCCCCCCCCACGCCCTTTTTGTTTCATGAAGACAATTTTCCTTATTTTTTTAATGACATTTTGGATTGGATGATAATCTAAGTTAAATTTTTTTTTTTTGAGTGTAACTTCTTCACCTTAACTTCTCTTCACTATGCGCCATGAATGAAACATCCGCAATCATCAACAGCGTTTGGCCAAGATTTGGCCCTGGGGTGTGCTCTCGTGGGTTCAGATTTTGGCCCTGTCATGGCACTCAAGCGGTCCTCTCGTGCGCCTCTCATGGCCCTGTGATGCTACCCTGGCCGCTCCGTGGTGTTTCTTCGATATACCAAGATTATAGATTTTAGTGGCCTTGGTGCGAAGACGTGTTTGAAATTCTTCACCACACCTATTTATTTTTCTCATGACAGGAGACACAAATGTGGGACATATTCATATATTATATGTCTATACTTCATAGGTATGTAATGGGGATGTTATGATTATAACCATAATGATTGATGGCCTTGTCAGTAAAATTTAATTGTCAGACTTGGAGGTCTTGATTCACTGCTATCGCTATTGTTATTTTGTTCATTTTTTCTCTCTTAATTCGAAAATTAACAGAAATGAATTATTTTGCCCTTTCGTGCTCTTCTTTTTCCTTTGTCCTTTTGACGAATATATCTCTAAGTTTTCAGCAATCAAATTCCTAAAATGTTCAATTACTTCTGCCGAAAGGTGGAAGGTCTTTCGTTTCTCGGGCGCCTCCGCCAAAGGCTGTTTGGCCCCTTATTCTTGATTATCTTCTTATTTTCTTCTTTCTTGTTTGTGTCCAGTTTCTTATTTAGTCTGCGCCAGAGATCTGAAGAAGAAGAAGAAGCAGGAAGAAGGAAGGCCCTACCTCTAACTCCAGGCCCACCTCTGGGGCTTTGTCCCTTACATACTTTTTATATCGCATTTTGAAATAAACTTCTGCCGAAAGTCCACAGTTTGTTTATTTTATCTTGTCAGATACCTTTATTGACTGAAAAGGCGAAATAGTTTGACATTTTATGTATGAGTTCGACAGTTAAAAATTTGTTTAAAATGCTTGTCATCTATGCCTTGTCATAAGTATTGTCGTGTCAACTGTCATCCCGTACCGTCTTTCCCCGTTTCTGTGTGTGTGTGTGTGTGTGTGTGTGTGTGTGTGTGTGTGTGTGTGTGTGTCCTCTGCTGCCAGATCTATTATTTCTCATTTGCCAGATCTCTGATTCATCATTTCTCTTGCCAGATATCTGATTCATCATTTCTCATTTGCCAGATATCTGATTCATCATTTCTCATTTGCCAGATATCTGATTCATCATTTCTCATTTGCCAGATCTCTGATTCATCATTTCTCATTTGCCAGATCTCTGATTCATCATTTCTCATTTGCCAAATCTCTGATTCATCATTTCTCATTTGCCAGATCTCTGATTCATCATTTCTCATTTGCCAGATATCTGATTCATTATTTCTCATTTGCCAGATCTCTGATTCATCATTTCTCATTTGCCAGATATCTGATTCATTATTTCTCATTTGCCAGATCTCTGATTCATCATTTCTCATTTGCCAGATCTCTGATTCATTATTTCTCATTTGCCAGATCTCTGATTCATTATTTCTCATTTGCCAGATCTCTGATTCATTATTTCTCATTTGCCAGATCTCTGATTCATTATTTCTCATTGCCAGATCTCTATTTCTCATTTGCCAGATCTGTGATCCATTATTTTTCATTCACTTATTCTCTCT
>OZ007570.1:17253299-17300773 GCA_963931925.1 Onchidella celtica | reverse complement strand
GTTTGTCTCCTTCTCCCTCCTCTCTCTCTCTCTCTCTCTCTCTCTTTCTCTCTCTCTCTCTCTCTCTCTCTCTCTAGGCGAGACATTTGAGATGATCGACCGTTATAATAACTTTCCTGAAAATGAAATATATCCTACACTATCATTTTTCTTCAGGGCATTGTGATCAAGGCTTAGCGTTTACAAGACAGTCTCAGTGGATGAGAAGATGAAACATCTTGGTTCTTCATTGCTATTGTTTATGTGGCTGAGCATTTTCTTCCTTGAATGTACGTTCTGATATTAAACATAGAAATTCCTTTCAAATTTCTAAATAGAATACCAGCGTATTTGTTTTCCAATAGAAATTTCACATTAAGATTTTTTATTTATTTATCTATTTATTTGGCTGATATAGTTTTGAAAAAATCCCATACTGTGTCACACTAAAGCGGGAGAACTAGATGATGAAATACCACAGGAGAAAAAAAGAAATAAGAATGCAAAAGATATTCACCCAGGGAATATGTGAAGAAGGGCAATTGTAAAGAAAGAATACTGAAAAATACTTTTATCGAGCTATTATATTTTAATTTGATTTAGGATATAAAAATATCAACGTTACCTCTCAGAATTGCATCTAAACTTTCCTACCATATGCATGTGGAGCAGAAAATCAGTGTTCAACGAAATTTTATGTGAAAGTATAGCGAACATTTTGCATCTTTCTGTATTCAGGCGATGCCGCTTGTCACCCTGACGAAGAAGGCACGACACATTTCTTTTACTGCCGCAACCGGCCAGTTGACGCAACAGTAACACTGACAGCAGGAAATGGCACAAACCAACGAACTATCGCACACTGTTCCAGACAAGGCTGCACAGATCTGGACCCCGCACTATCCATTTCGAATAGAACATTACAAGAAAATAACCTAACCGCTACGTTTGAAATCAAGTCCTTGTCCAGGATAAATCCCTTCAACATGGAAACGAAATGGGGGTGTCAATCTGGGTCTCATCCTATCTGCGACCCTCTACCCCTGTACGGTGAGATTCAAACATTGATGTTTTTAGGAATATTGGCCAACTATCAAGACATGCCAATACCTTATTCGGATCCCAGTAACTGCTCTAAAGTTGAGAACAGCCTAGCCAATAAAAACAATTTCGGGATCATTAATGTGCTGTTTTTATACCATTGATGAGAGCGACAAGCTGTTTCTTGAACAATAAAGTAAATTTTCTATGACTGTACTGTCATCGCCCTCGTCTTCCATTTTATCTTGCTACGTTTTATAATCTTTCCAAACATTATAAGTAATAATTATTTGTGAATAACTTTTAAGTTAATGTAAAAATAATTCTGACCACAGCCAAAGCGGCCCATCCAGTCTGTGACATCCCGAAATATACTGAAACAACCCACAATGAAATCTTCCTGAACTGCAAGACAGATCGGGTATACCCAAAAGCCGTCTGCAGTTATGCTGCGATGCTTGATGATGTAAGTAAAACATTTGGGAAATTTTGCTTTCCGAAGCATTGAATGTACACAAGACACAAACATGTTATGATACTGATTTGTTATTAAGAAAAAGAGTTTTGTTTCATGCAGATGTGAAGGTAGTCTTATTTCTTTGTCGGCAAAATGTTTCTTGAGATGATACTAAAAAATGTTCAGGCCAAAAGACAATCTGATCATTCTTGAAATGATATACAATGTAAAAAGGCGCTGAGAATTTTCTATCGGTCATTGCTTATTATTTTCTTTCCTATTTTAGGGCACTGTAAAACAGCTGTGGGGCCCTGTGACATATAACCATAGGACTGTATCCAAGAACCCACTGTATTACAGCACAGAATGCTCCGCTACATTTTCTTTGTCATCTATACCAAAGAATCTAACATCATTTGTGGTTGACATGCGTCCTTCTGTTGCTAGACTGCGTGATTCTGAGTTTACAAGACTCCAGATTCCTCTAGGTAACTCTTTCATTTTACAAGTAAGACTCTCTTCAATCATTGAGTTTTCCTTTCGTAAATCTATTCATTGATCAGTTAGTCATTTCTCTTCACACTGTTCCTCAATCCATGCAACCGCAGCAGAATCAGTCTATCCATTTAAAAGTTCTTCCATGGGCTTGCCTAAAATTTCATTTAAATCCTTGAACATGTGCTCAATTTTTTTTAATTATGTAACATACAAAAACCGTAATACCGTAGGTTTTTGGGCAGCACGGCATGTATCTCGCCATAGTTTACCGAAAAATACGAGTTCCACAAAATGTGTTATGCATTGTCATGTTTCGGGACACACTGTAATGCCATTTCTGTTTACCAAGATAGTTGAAAGAGACTCAGGAATGGATAAATAAGCAGGTGGAAAGAGCAGACAGACGGACAGACAGATAGATAGATAGATAGATAGATAGATAGATAGATAGATAGATAGATAGATAGATAGATAGATAGATAGATAGATAGATAGATAGATAGATAGATAGATAGATAGATAGATAGATAGATAGATAGATAGATAGATAGACAGACAGATAGATTTAAACTCTCTCACACTTCAGCCACGCCGTCAGCATCCCTCCACCCTGATTGTCCTAACGGAGATGTAAAGAATGGCTATATTAAATCCGGAACAACAGCCACCTGTCGTTGTATGGTAACTACATCTGGCTACCCAGACGGTCAGGCCCAGTGGTACACATTGAATGGCACGCAAGTCGGAACAAGAAATGGCTTGGACGGTTCTGCCACTCTGACAATACGTGGTAGGACACTTAATATTTAATTTGAATTCATTCGCCTCTCCCTCATCCATCCTACGTCCGCAACAGCATGTTAAAAAGTCACATACAGCCTTTGAACCAACTGACTGGTCAGCCCACCAACCTCATCCCACTTGCCCCTCCATCACCCTACTCTTGCTCATCCCTACTACCTAAGCTTTCCTGAGCACTAACTAGGCACTACAACCTTGGTCCGCCTAATACTTATTTCCTCCATCCACAACTATGAGTGTGATTCCACAACCGAAGACTCAAGGTGAAATTATCTTGGCCACAACGTGTCTCCTCTAGTTGTAACAGGGCTGCATGGAAACTTCCCGAATGGGATTAAAGAAGTAAACAAAATACAAAAAATACAAATAAGGTGAATTTATTACACAATGCATGGGGATACTGATTGCAAATCTGGCTCTAAATGGAGATAAGGATCTCACGAATACAACCAAGTCAACTTTGGCATTGCCCATTCAGTAAATTCTGAGTATTTTCATAAACATAGAGGTACCCCTTAATAAGCCTGAACACTGATTTGATTTCAGAACCGAAAATCTCAAAGGCCACCATTGATATACCCTTGAATGCAGCTACTTGAAACTATTCCCTCATCTTGTTTCACATGTTGACTCCACGAAGAGGAAAGCAGGGTTTCATCGCCTTACTGTCTTCGTTTGTTGTTGTTTTTTTTTCCAAAAAATTAGAAAGTGTTCGAAAACTAGCATCAAACAATGATTCCACAACCTTGGATTTGCCCATTAGTGGAATGCACACATTCTTTTTTCACTCAGTCGTTGAAACTCTTTGTTCAACAAGGGACAGATGTCTCACGACTTTTTTAATGGTATGAACTATGAGCTGTACTATTACTTTGGAATTGCCCGTTTGTGGAACTCATGCATTTTTGTTCACTCTGTCGTTGAAACTCGCTGTTCAACAGAAAAAGGGGGCAGATGTCTTACAAGTTTTTTTTACTGGTATGATCTTTACTATTATGTTGGTAGATCCACAGTCAGCTGTTTCCCTGGAATATACTTGTTCATGACGTTTCAGTTACAGAGATAAAGGCGTTTGATTTAAAGCTAACATTTAAAGAAATTTACAGAAAAACATAACTATGGGGGCGTATTAATCAATGCCCCTGCCGTTTAGGTATTTGTCGGTTGTAAAATTGCCTGATTTTTAATTTTTTTTTAAATTTGGAGTGCTCAGACATGCCTTCCTGCACCATAGTGATCCATTTACCTGATTGATCTGATTCAGTCTGGTAAAAGTTTGTTCGTTTATTGTACCTGATGCTTTCAGAACCTCCTCAAACCCATTACTGTCTGGCGGAATCTTTCAGTGGAAAGGGTGATCCTATCAGCTTTTCACCCAAGTTTGGAAGTAAGTTGGAATCTATTGCATTTTGACATTAGTGCATTGTAGAAACGTCTTGTTATTTCTTACAGAGAAGTTACTAGCAACCATAAATTGTATAAGTATAAACTTTCATGCCAAGTGGGGCAGAATTGGGTTCACCATAGTTACAAGTAATGAAACCCCCACAAGATGAAACACTGACCACTCAATTAAAAGCTTAGTGCAGCGCGCAACCCTGCGGGATCCTATTACGTTTGAATTTTACAGTTTGTTTAGAAAGAAATGGAAACATTTCAGAAACCGACATGATCTTTCACAGGTTTCCCATATAGCCTAACACTATCCTTGTGATCCATAAAAGAAAGAACTGATTTTTATTGTTCTGTGTGTTTATTGCTCATTATTTAACTCTTTATCCTATATTTATTTATTTATTTATTTATTTATTTATCTATCTATCTATTTGCACAGCTTCACAACTGATGCTGACGGTTCCCATTGGCAGCTGTTGTTAGGGAACCGCAATTAATTGTAAAGGCTAATAGAAAAAATACTGAGTTGTGTTCACTGCTCATCGTACACATTAAATGATCCTTGTTTGTAACAGCTCAAATTGATTGTCATGTATTTTAATGTACAATTATATTATTTTAAGGGCCCAAATGGTCCATCGTTTGCCCTCCTATGAACAAAATAACTGCTAGACGTGAACTTTGCTATACATCAAATTGGCTTGGAAAGTTCAAATTCACTCCAGTGGCCAAAGTTTGATGAATGACTTTCTCTATATGCGTTTATTGCGAGGCATCCAAGTCGGCCATTGGATTTTATCCGCTGTTCAAAACATTGTTGAATATTAAGTCATGAGTCCATTTCCACAATGGCACCAGGGAATACAAATAATAACAATACTTTCCTTCGAGATATCTGATCTTAGCACTTCATTTTCTGATCTACCTACTTTTAGGTGAGCTCAAGTTACTGGATCCACACGAAAAAACACAGACAATTTCATTTTCTTCAAATGGCACAGCTAACCTCAGTTTCCAGATTTACGGTTATCCTCCACCTTCAGAATTCTTATTAAAAGATGTGGAAGGTTCTGCTTCTCGAGAGGTGAACAGAAGTCTGTATTCTGTGTCTTACACAAGACTTAAGCCATCTCTGGGCAGAGTGACAGTGAATCTGGGACTTGGACTTAAGAATGGCTCTCGGCATTACATTCTGACAGTGGCAAATGATGTTGGTGATGGTTTAAGCATTGAGCTGAGGTTTGCTGGTTCAGGTATGGAACTCGATTTATTGATGGCATTCTTTTCCTATTTTCTCCATACCTTCATACCGTGTGATTAGGGAGAAATGATTGATGTGCCAAATTGGAAAAAAAAACACGTCGAGGTAAGGCTTCTGGTATAGCTTGAGTATACAGTTACACTTACGTAATGTCTTATCTCCAGAACTGTAATACAAGGCCGACATTTTGTGGGGTCGGCATTGCCTCTTGCACATTATTTTACATTATATATAATAGAAATCCATTTCTCTTTTCTGAAATAAAAAAATATATCTTTTCCTAGTTTGCTCAGAGATTTAAGGTTTCAAAAAGTGAATTCCGATATTCCCTACGGTAACTGTCAGCTTCTTCCCAACTCCCGTTCTCCCCCTGTTTTGGTACCCTATTTATTTTCTTTTTTTTCTATCCATCCTGTTTACACATTTTGTGTTCTCCACCATTCATTTACATTGTGGGCCATTCTGTAAAGTGTTCAATAATTGTCGTGACACCGTCTTCTCTCTTCTACTTATTTTTTTTTTCTTCATCTACTTTTCCCTCTTTTCTTCATCATCTTCGTCTGCCAAATAAGACACTTTATAACAACGACTTCTAGTGAATAAGTCGTGTCGATAAAACTATAAATGGTGTCATTCAAGAGTGTGAGGTTCACCATGTCACAGTTACAGTTTAGAGCCACGTGTCCCTCAGCATTGTTTATTATTTTGCGTCTCGGTTGCGACAATCACCTAGAACTTGACGTACAGACTAATGAATTATTGTTCCACTAGATGAGCTACGGGGCATTGCCCAGAATAAACAATCATGTGATCCCCACCCCCCCCCCCCAGTATAATAAAAGTAATAAACTACAGTCTTGCTTCAGAACTCATGCGCACCACAACATTATGCACGAAACTGAACTTTTGATACAGTTACTTTTTATGACATAGCCGGTATCTATTACGAAACAAACATGCAAAAATACAGATGTTACATAGCAATAAACATTGTTATCTTTTTAAAATACATGCTTGAAGTAAACAACTTTTAATTATAGTCATCATCTTCCTTATCTCAATTGCCACCTTCCTGCCAAATTTAAGGCCTGAAGAGTGTATAGTTTGGTCACTTAGTCATGCGAAAGGTTGCAAGTTACTGAAATATATAATAGATTGGTCAATAACTTATGAATTGTGATACGCTATCATTACGAGGATGCTTTTGAAGAGCAGGAAATGGGATTTGGTTGTGGTTTTTTACCTTGGTCAGTTTGAATCCCTTTCTTCCACCCCATACCCCTTCTCCATGTTTAGATCAAATGAATTTGTGATTCAAATATTATATTCATCATCCATCCCTTCCACCAAATAGCATCTGCGGGTGGTCCATTTGTGTCTGATGAGCTGATCATTGGCCTATGTGTTGGAGGTGCTGTGATATTACTCATTGTCTTCTTCGCTATCTGCGTATGCTGTTGTCGACGTTGCAACGGTGATAAGACGTCGAAAGGACGAAGCGATGGCGTTGGTAGTCAAGTTCACAAGAGTCACGGCAAAGTCGATGAAAAGACTTCGGGTGGCATTTCCTGTAAGCATGACAATGTTGCATTCAATTGGTATGGTTGTGGCGTTTCTTATGGCATGAAATTATTACTGTAAACTTGATAACGTTGGCAGACCTAAAAATACGACTCGTATAACATTAGCCTTAGTATAACTGTATATCTAATCATCTCCGGTTTTTGTAGTTCTTGCTAGAATTTTGTTGTTAGTGTTACTCTTTGTCTCGTCCCCATATGTTGGTTACTTATCCTTATTCTTCAATAACGAATACGGTTCGACAATGCAACCAGTGGTAATTTATTTCAATCACCTTTAATGCGTTATGAAGATTTAATAGTGGCGTGCGCTTTTGCACACAATTCCTGTGCAGCTCTGAGCAGTATGCTACTGTACCTAGGAATAATGACTATTTGTTCAACTTTTAACCATCATATAAATTATTCTAGATATTTATGCTAGCATAAATGTGCGCTTATATCTTACTTCTTAAATCTCAACCTTATGTTCAACTGTAGAATAAAATAATGCTGTATAATTCAGCCTTTTTCCCATATCTGGCCCATTTTACAGACATGTTGTCTTTGCTCCGTTATCCCAGTCTTAGATCTGCAAAGAGAGACCAATCTGGGACTTGGATACGTCGATCCCATTTACGTGAGCGAGCATTCGTATTCACCACATACCAACGAACACCTTTACGACACAATTCAAGAACAGTATGTCAGCCCCACAGAAATGGAACCCTACAATATTATTATTCCAAAAGAAGGGCCTCACAGCTTATGAAAATAACTTAAGATACACAGCCTATTATAGAATTACAGTGCACAAGAAAGTGTTTACGCCACCGGAAATGAAAATGTGAAGTAATTATTTATTCCATATTGTTTAGCCCAATAGTAATAATGATTACCACTAGTCATTAACCGGTTACACTTTCTGGGAACTGTCGATTCTTAAAAACTGCCAGGGAATTCTCTATTTCTGGGAAGTTCTATTCCTAATCATTGGCTTTTTCAACTTTCTTGGAATTCTTCTTTCTTAGCCATGGGCTGTGTCAGATTTCTGAGAATTATATATTCATAATTATTGATTGTGTCAAATTTGTGGGAATTCTCTCTTTTTAATCGTCGACTGTGTCAACTTTGTGCCAATTTTCAATTTTTAATCATTGATTATGTTAACTTTGTGCAACTTCTCTATTTTTAACCATTCGCCGCTGTTTCATAATTGTTTTTGCCTTAATCTCTTTTTGATCAAAGCATTCTTAAATGAAAATTGAAGCAAAACTTGAGAGCCTCCCATACAATTACCATTCTGCAAATTTAAACGCTACAATCTCTTTTTCATTGGCACACACGATAAATGAAAACTGCTCTTTCAATGGGGGGAGCGAATTATGAAATTGAAAAGGAGTTCCTGTTTGATGTTTTTACTTTGCTGTGAAAAAGAATAATAATCTAGAGAAAATCTTTAAATTAGTGATTTTTGAAAAAGTTTTAGGTTTTCTTTTCTGATATTTAAAATACTGGCAAGAAATGCGAGTTTAAGACACATTTTATGTAATTTTTCCCAAAAAGATGAAAGAAATTCGCCTCTTTCATAAAACTCACGTTGGCTATGGATGTACCAATCAGAAAATATCAAGGTTATAGAAAATCTAGGATTGAATGCAGATAAAATGTGGCTATGCCAATGTTTTAAAGTGCAAGAGGCTGAGGGTACTGACTTTCTAAATGCATTATGATAGTAGTCAATAATACTTTTATAAAATGCCTTAAGGTAAGTTCACGACCACCACAAAATTGTATGCACTGTGTAGTCAACCAGCTACCTTATGGTGGTGGTGGAGGTAAACTAGTTCTCTAACTCCCCTGCCTTTAGACATTGTGATTACTAGAATGAATTTTTGTGGCTGTGTATAGTTATATCAACTATAGCAATGTGGCTATTTGAAAATAGTTTCTGTTTAGAATTTGCTTTCTCGCTTTCCGATGACCATTCTGTTTGTTGTTTTTATTTCTGTAAATGGGGACCTTGAACGAGATTTTTTAATTGTTATTTACATGTAAATAGCTCGACATTGATTTTACATTTTCGTTATTTTATTTGTTTGGGTGTTGTTTTTTTTGGCCAAAAAACGTAACTGCTTTCTCGCTTTCGCATGACCAAACACCAGAATGATCCTGTAGTTTATTTGTTTTTTTATTATTATAATTAATACTGTCATTCCTGTATTTGGTGACCATAAACGCAATTCTTTAATTGTTATTTACTTGCAGATAGCTTGGTTTTGAATTATACTCTATTATATATATATATATATTATTTTTTTTTGATGACCAAATACCATTTGTTACTGACTTTCTGTCATAATCTGGCTTTTAGATAAACCGTGATTTTTTTAAAATAAATTTTACAATATTCACATTAAATTGAAATATGTCAACAACTGAAGAAATGGTTGAGGATGGTAGACGTTCCCATTAGTGAACTAATAACTCTATTGTCTTGCCAGTCTGTCGTAACTGTGACTATCCCCCCCTACCCCTATTTGTGTGCCCCTCACATTAACTCTTACGTTCCTGGGTGTTATTAATTTAAGGAGTATGGTGAGATGCTCCATTCCCCCATTCACTTTAGAAACTTCTGGATCTTACTATTAGTCGAATTCATTATGAAGAGTATTCTTAGCAGAAATAGTCTGGCAAGGTTCAGAACTGTAACATATAGTTTTCTAAATCTCAAATATAATTACTGGTTTTACTGGCCATATTTTTACATAATTACAAATAACCAATGATGTGTTTTCAAATGATGCACATTTTTAAAAGTTTTTTTTTTTTAATTTACCAGAAAATAAAAGTGGATGGTGCAAATGACTGGATATTTGATTCCCTCACGCAGCGAAAAGGAAAGTTTTTGTATATAAACGCCGAAAAGGAGAATTTAATTCTTAGGAGAACGAAACATGAGAATGCTGCATGTAATAAAATATCTTTACTTTCCTAGAAATGTGCACATTTACGAATGATAAACATTAATTTATGTTATTTCCTTCAAGGTGATCATAATGAACACATGGGGACAAGGTGGTCTAGAGGCAAGGTACTCGCCTCTCATGTCAAGGGTCCCGGGTTCTAAACCCGGGCAGTGCAGGCATGTTGGAAATTGGATTTTTCTCATATTTTCAAGTCCCTGGTCCTATTGGGGGGTAGGATCGACTACCTAGTCTTCTCGGATAAGGACGAAAAAATTCGGAGGGCCCGTGTGCACGTTGCGCACGTTAAAGATACATATACTTTGGCAGTTGGAAATCGTAAAGAGCAGGCCGAAAGGCCGCTGCCCGGGCCAAATTGAAAATTGAAATTAATAGATTAAAATTTATCCATATCACCCCCCCCCCCCCGGCCAGAATTTATTATTCATTATTAAATATATATTGTTATGAATAAATATTCAAATATTATTTGAGTTGTGTGTTGTGTGAACTGATGTGAGTTGTGAACTGCTGTGAGTTGTGAACTGTTGTGAGTTGTGAACTGCGCCTAACAGGCTGCGTTACAATTTGCTCTGAGATAGAGAGAGAGAGAGTGAGCGAGACAGGGAGCGAGAAAGAAGCAGTGCAGTGTGTTGAGCGCTTCGCAGGCAGCTCCATTCTGCTCTGTGGTTCACATGTTGTTTCTGTAAAGCGCATAGAGCATTTTAAATGGATATGCGCTATATAAATGCTATACATTATTATTATTTTTATTATTATGTAAACAGTAATATTTAGATTTGTCTTTTAAGGAGCCCCACGAACTAGGGTTTTCTTCAGAACGCCTTCAAGGCTGATAGGCTTGTGATACTTTGGAAAATATCAGAACGAGGAGGGGTGGGTGAGGCTTGAATTAGAGCAAGCACTAGTGAAACAATATGCCGTGTGTTTCGCCACTTGTTTGGCAAGATCTGTCAGCCGGAAACCATCTTGAGAGTACTTACAGTTACAGCTAGTCTGTGAGAAGTGTGTGTCACTTATTGTTCTAATGAAAAGGGACGTTTAAATGTACAATGAACAATACAATAAACGACATCGTTTAAGTACACTTTTATTGCACTCGAAGACTAAGTATAAAGCTTCCTGTGTGATGGGTCTAGCGATAAACCTCTGGTTACTTAGCTAGAATGCATCTTTCAGGAACGTGTTTTTTAATTATTTTTTTTTAATATGAAAGGAATAAAGAGGGACTGGCGAGGTGTACGCTACATTTGCACTTCTGTCATTGTGTTGAAATCAGGCAGAACATTCAAATGTACAGAAAATCTTTGAGGACACAGCAAGGCATGAAACAAATTTTGTTCTATTGTATCGTTTCTGATTTAATTATTATTTTTTATCAGATGTTTTGCAAAGGACAATTACTTTCTTAGCTTTTGAAACATTTTGACTTTTTATTGAAATCTCATAATTATTGCTGTTGATAAAGGCTATTGCCGTCTCTGTTGGTGTTGCGGCACGAGGGATACTGTTTAATTTTTTGTTACAGACCCATTTACTACTTCTGTTGCAATGTTATCATTTTTATTATGGACGCGACTACATCTACAGTAAAACTAAATAAATAAACGTCGTCGTTGTTGCTGATTTTGCGTTTATGTTTATGTCAGTCTGGAGTTCAAAGTAGATATTATTGAGGACAGATAAGCAAGAAAATGACGTTATCACGTTGATATGACATTGTTCAAGTCTGAGCAGTTCCTGAATGAAAGGAAAATACATAACCACTACCATTACTACTACTACTACTATTACGTATCTTTAGGTATGTTATCTTTATAAACATTTTGTTCGTCTAAAGTGACAATCTAAATCAGTAGTGAGAAATTGTCCGTCTCATGAAATTGGAAAGTAAATTACGTAAACATTTTATGTGTCTCTCATTCAAACATTTTAACGCACTGACAAAATCTCGTACAATTTGTACACATCAATCCACACTGTCTTTCATGAACAAAGGAAACAAAGCCACACAGTGGAGCATTAACTTTATTATCATAATATGATATGTTGAATAAAGAAATTTGTATGCATCGAGATGTGTGCAGCTTAGAAATATTTTTACAATCACAAATCAGTAAATTGAAGTTGCAATGCAGTAGCAGTTCTATAGTAATATTAACATCATTTGATTTGCATAGACATTAAAATTGTGTATCTTTCCAAAGACTTTTGGTACGGAAGTAGTTACTAGTTACAGGCTCGCGGGCATTTCGATAATTTGGGAAAATAATTGAACTAGCTGCAACTGTGTCACTTGGTCGCCAACTATTCTATAACTACCAATCGCTCGCCCCCCCCCACCCCCCCCCAAAACCCAATTGAAGCTGGCTCACTTTCACACCAGTGAGTTTTACTTTTGTTATCGTGCCCTAGGGGCGATAACTCCATGCCGGTGTGGTATCCCAGATTATCCCCCCCAAAATCTATCCCCCCTGATATTTCAGAATATCCCCCGGATAATCTAGGATATCCTAGAATAACCCCCGGATATTCTGGAATATTCTGGTTTATCCCCCCCCCCCCGGATATCCTAGAATATCCCCCTCTATAACAGTTTATCCCCCGGGGTTAAAATAGGATGGGGGGATACTTGCCAATGGGTAAGCGGCATCCTATTTTATCCCCCCATGACAAATTAACCCCCACCTTTTTTTTGTTTTTGGGTATCCTTTCCCCCGTTTTTTTTTTACTGTGCGTTTCTGTGTACAATCTTTCTCTGCAACACAAAAAACACACACACACACACAAAACACACATATACAAAGTGTGACTTAACATGTGTTTTAAGCCGACCATTCCAAATGTTTGACAATTTAACATTAGGCCGAGTGGTGACAGGAAATAGCCTGACATAACTGGGGGCACAAATCTTTCTCCTCCCATCCACCCACCAAACCCTTTTCTGGAGCTTTTAGCAGCAGTAGTAGTAATTAAAGGGATTAAATTTCGGTGGTGGTCTATGGAGCAATGAGAATAAAGTACATTCAGTATCAACAGAAGTGCGAAGATGTAATTGGCCCTTTGTTATCAATCCTCTAATATGTTGCAAGACATTAGTAGTCTGTCACCAAATCCGAGCAAATGGCAGCATCAACTGGGAGAGTCTGTTTCTAGTTTACATGAGAAATAGTCATCAAAACCTACAGACTGTCCTGTTTTGGGATCTCATGGACAAAACGTCCTAATCAGGGTCGCAATGTCAAGAATGGATTCCATCATCAATTCAATCAAACAACTTTCAAAGACAATGCAGATTCGAGACAGACGAAAAAAAAAAAAGATTCTTGGACCATTCAGGGATATACATAGAAGTCGAGGTGAAGATCTGTTCAGTGACAAGCAGGTGATCCCATTCAAGTGTACCTATACAGTCCCAAATTTTGTTTGCCTTCCAGATCCAACTCTTTTTACTGACTTAGCGTGTCCTGAGCAAGAGATCCTTTAAAAAATTTATTCTGGGTTACAGAGAATTGCATCCTGGTTTTAATCATTTAAATTTTTCCATCTTTCAGTCTCATCTGAGACTATCTTTCCTTTCTGAGGGTCACACCAACTTTTTCCCTCCTTGGAAGTCTATCATTCATTATATAACGATAGCATAATACTCGTGTGCGTCCTCCTTCTCCCTGTCATAAAGCCTCATTTTCTCGAAGCATTTCTTCCAATACAGTAGGACACAATCAGCAAAATGTGAAAGGGGGAGCTTTAGTCCAGGCCGCCACAACTATTTTTCCCTACTTTGTTATAATGCACATAATGCATTTTGTCAGCCTTCACTCATGGGATAGGCAAAATGGCCTGCTGACCTTGAACGTCTGCAACCCCGCCAGTGATGTCAGTAAAACGTTAGAACAGTGGGGAGGCGATTCTGAATTCCAGGGGGAAGGGGAGGGGAGGAAACGAAGAAAAGGGTGACAAGGGGACGAAAATGAGGAACGGGGGCAATATGGAAGTTGAGGGGAACCAGAATGAAGAGCAATTTGGGGGCAAATACATGCCAATTGTCAGTCATTGACTTCTTCTACAGCTCAGATGGGTTTGATGAACAGAAAAGGGTTGTTTTTTTTCTGTGCATATAATAAAGAATGGTTTCTGCTTTATAATGAATCATGAACATGCTTTTTGTCTTTTATTTTTTTCCCGGGAAATCGGGGAAAAAGTGGGCGATGACAGAAATTTTGGAGTCTAAGGAGCGATCGCCTGAAAAAGGTTGAAAACCACTGCTAAAGAAAGTGAACACCCCCCCCCCCCCCCGGCCAACTTAGACAGCAACAATCGGGCCAGTTTTATGATCAATAGAAGACTTCTCCCAGGAAGGTCTTACTGGTGTTTATTTGTGCGATGATGTGATCACCAGGTAGAATAGGGTATGCCAGGTACCCAGGGTTACTCAACTCCTAACATTAAATAGGAATGTCACTACTTGTAAGTTATTTACTTGGAGACAGTGATGGTCACTTGTTGTCGCACTTCTCTCACTATCTGATTTTGAGCCTTAGAATATTTTTTAGTGCTATGGTATCGCCATCCCCCGAGTTTTAAACAAGTTAGTAAGAGCTTTAAAATATAGGAAACTTTATGGCAAAAACAAGTCAGTCGGGACCTAGCCAGTGTGGGGTTAACACATTAGTAACTTCAATCAGAAGTAGACTTAGTGGAAAATTCGGGAGTTAGATTAGTAAAATAAAAGAACCTTTTCATTTACATGCAAGTACTATTTGTACTGATGTAAATAAATACATGAGCCGACACCAGTTCGTTCATTGTTTTATGTGGGCGTGTGTCCTCTCACAGCCATGTCGAATGTGCAGCAGCCAAAGACTTAGTGAAATAATAGCAAGAAAACAACAACCAGCCCATAACACTGTCTTGCTCTTTTCCTCTCTAGCTCTTCTGTAGCCCCTCATATTGTCATATTGTAGCAGTCAGAAGATGCAGAGTTGTAATCATCGGGGCTCATTTTTTGCAGAGCGTTATGCAAAAATGTGGTCATTTGTGTTTTCTTTTCTTTCTTTTTTTTTTGTTTTTGTTTGTTTGTTTGTTTTGTTTTGTTTTTAAAGGCACCATCAAATGAGGATGTTGCAATGGAAGCGAGGTATCCGAGTTTACATGCAAGAAAGTCAATTGGGCGCTGCACTCATTGAGAACAATACCAATAATCAATGATAATGCAGAAGATCATAAACTTAGAAATTAGATTTAGTCTGGCTTCCAAACTTAATTTCACAACATTCCACTGTAGCATCCTCATTTGACGTAGGAACTTTATTTTTATTTTTTATTTTTTTAAACGAAGGAATGAATACAAAGTGTAAGAATTTAAAAAATTTAACAGCAAAAAATTAATTCAGTGAAATGACACAAATTTTGCGCTGAACCTGAAACAAATTTCATACAGCTCTAGTCGCGTTCTTTGTCTAGATCACATTCTATATGCATATCTGTGCATAAAATAATATTGTAATGAGATGAACCATAGAAGTAATTATGATCTAACTATTAAAGATCCATTCTTTAATTAATTTAGTTAATAAGAGAGAATGAGACTGCTTCAAAAGGAAAAGTATTACATGTATAACAAATGACATACAACTTGCTCTGATATAGATATTCAGCAAATCAAAACATGGACAATAAAATCTAACATAAGTTTCAACAGCCTTATAAACCGGTGATATTATCTAAATCGTCACCAAAAGCAGCTGGCATTGAGGTTTCAAAGGTCCTACAAAAAAGTACTGAGACATGTTAATGGTGAATTTTTAATTAGTACCTTCAGGGAACGGTTCCAGCATTTTAAATTTCAAACATTTAGCCAAGTGTGACCGCATCCGAGACTGCTGAAAATGTATGGATGAAATATCTGCGTTACCCATTGCTATCTCTATTGCAAAAGCAATTGCAAACAAGCCACAGTCATTTCCACTCTCCTGTTTTTGGCACGCCATCATATCGACCACTAAAGGCAGTGTTTTGCAGGTATTGTAAATTTCCACCAGTTGCGACATTAGGTCGGAGCTGATTTCTTCATACAATGAGTCAATGACAAATACTTTGCCATTCAGACACGCTGAAACCACCCAGTGGTTACCTCCTGTATGATGAATTTGCACCACGGTATTTGCAGTTCCGACGTATTTGTACCCTTTTGCGGCACCAATAACTGTGTCTTGGAAGCCTAGAAGTCCAGGATATTGACTTGAAATCAGTCTCTGGGCTGTATTTATTGTTATATCATCCAGCCAATCATCATCAGTTTTTGACTTCTTGCTCGGAGGTGGCACCAGCATCAGGTTATCTGCGTGATATTTTTGTTTCAGTCCACACAGCTTATAGAGATCCTTTTCCAGGGAGGTGTCAACTCTGACTGGCCCGTAGTTCTTCGGTTCCAGCTTTTCCCCTTTCCTTGTCCGTGATCTCAGGTTTGCATAAAACACAAGATCGCCAGGCTCGAAACATTTGACGTTGCCTTTTCTTCTTTTAGAATAGTCCTCTTTGTTTTTCTCCTGGGCTTTCCTTGCATTTTGAACAGCCTCCTTCCTGACATCTGCAAGGACAGCTAATTGCTTGCTCCTATTTTCTGTGTTAATTTCATCCGTTTCACAAGATAGGTCAGTAGAGTCAACGTCGATTGGAAGCCGTGCTTTTGTCCCATAAACAAGCTCAAAAGGAGAGAATTTGGTTGAGGCATGGACGCTGCTCCTATAGCCTAACAGAAGCAGATCAATGTTTTCGTCCCAGTCCGTCTCGCCGCCGTTACTGTACTTGGCCAGCATGGAACATAGCGTCTGATTAAAACGCTCTGTGAGGCCGTTACTCTGAGGTCTGTACGCTGACGTCACCTTGCGTTGGATATTAAATTTTGTACAAAATAAGTCATTCAGTGTGTTGTTGAATTCTGTGCCCTGGTAAGAAATGATGGACAATGGACATCCGAATCGGCCGACGATTTTCTTTAATACCTTCAGAGTACTGATAGCTGACTTGTCGACAATGGGAAAAGCTTCAGCCCATTTTGTATTGTACTCTGTTAGTACCATTAAATATCTGTGGCCGTCCTGCGTCGTGGGTAAGGGCCCTACTAGATCCATACCCCACTGTTTGAAACATTCTTCAGGAATGGGTACTGGGTGCAGCTGGTAAGAATCTTTTGGCATCCTATTGGCAGCCTTACACTTCAAACAGTTCCCACAGAATTCCTGGATGGCTTGGCTCATTCCTTTCCAGTAATACCGTGAGGAAACTTTCTCGTACGTTTTATTCACCCCAAGGTAACCCCCGGTGTCACTAGAATGCAATTTCTCTAATATGTCTTGAATTTCATCCGTTCGGGGGACTCGAAGGTAGACTTCGTCTTTCTGTCCCATGTACATCTTCGTTGTTCTTTTATAAATCAAATTGTCTCTAGCGAAGAAATGCTGCCATTTCTGCTTCATTCCTCTTTTGGCGTTTTTTCTGATTTTCTAGAGGCATATTGATAATCTCTTGCGTCCAGTACCGCCTTGTCTGTTTTTCACTCGAGAGGAACTTGACAATTTCAATATATTCGTGTGCATCCATTGCAGTCTAATAGGGTGGCAGCAGAGAAGGAACTGTCAAACTTGAAGTACGACTGTTCGGCGACAGCAATCAAAAAAACAGTATAGCAAATGAAAAACGTAGTAGGATGGGCGCACATCGGCAAAGTGAAGACTGGAACTCTGTGTCCGCGATACATATAATACGATAAAAAAAAAAAAAGACGAAAGTCTTCTTTCAGTCACACTGCAAGACCCTTTAACCGTTTTTCCACTAGGCCCAAAATCTACGCCGAGCCCATCACAGAATACAAAAATGGAAAATGATAGTTACTGTGCTTTTTTGTTTGTTGTTGGTTTTTTTTTTTGTCATTTGACAATCCAAAAGGAGCAATATTGACATTTGCACAATCTGCCATTCCTGTGGTACTGTTTCCCATTTAATAGCTAAAGCGAATGGTATGCACACAGAAATGTCTGCCAAACCACAGCAATTTCCTTTAGTCTGAACAATAATAAGGTTGTAAATTTTAAATCGTGTCTTTGGGTTGCATTATTGACCTGACTTGTTAATTTTGTTTGATATTAAAAGTATCAATGCATTATCGATGCTAATTCACTACCTTGTTGGTGAGAGAAGAGAGGTTGCATACATAATGGTATAAATGGTCTTAAGTAGAATTATAACCCAATAAAAATTATATGAATTTTATAATTTAGTAATTTAGCTCAGCCAAAAACTCATACGATGTTGGCAGCATTATAGCCAATCTGGTGAGGTATGAACCAGCTTACATCGAGTGCCAGTGTGCCAATTTCAGCCCACTCGCCACCGTACGCGAAAAAGCCTTGCTAATCTGGTTTAAATTAAGTACATAACGATCGATTGGTACCCCGATCTCGGGGGGGGGGGGGGGAGGGAGAGAGGGGGCAATTCTGTTTGAAAAAGCACAGGAATTTGCATCGATACTGACATCAACGGACAGTAACCTAGTATCTCCTGGATTGAGCGATTTAAGAGACGAAACGGGATCCTTTCAAAACTGTTTACAGGGAATCGCCTGTTGCACAACCGACGCCGCAGAAAACTGGTCAAAAAATTCACCTGAACGAAATCTTGAATAACTTTAAACACAGTGTCGATGAAACTGGATTGTTCTACCAGTGTGTCCTAAACTGAACTCATGTATTGCATGATGAAAAATGTGTTGGGGGGACAAACAATGAAAGCAAGACTGCTAGTGCTCGTGGCAACAAATGTGAGCGGCACTAACAAGTTACCATTACTTGTCATGGGTAAAGCACTGAAACCCCAATGCTTAAGAAATGAGATGTCTGCCTGTAACCTCCACGGTCAATCGCAAAGCCTGGATGACCTCCAATATCTTTGAAGACTGGGTCCATATCTATGATCGGAAATTTACCATCTCAGGTCGAAGGTTCCCTTAATCGTCGATAACACTACAGCGCACCAAATTTGCTTCAATTCGCCTCGTATCTCAGCCCATCACAACAATCATTGCCCAACTCTGTGGCCAGCGCATAATCAAAGTTCTGAAAATGATGTACAGGAAAATAGTGGCCCAAAAGCGTATTTCATGGATGGAAAGTCAGAAGCCACAACCTGATAACGACATACCAGTAGTCAAGATCACCATCTTGGATGCTCTACACTTCCTTCGCATAGCAGGATAGCAAGTTACTCAAGAAACAATTACTGACTGTTTCAATCAAGCTGGATTCGTTTGCCCTGAAGAACCAAGTTAGTGGGTGGTTATAGAAACAGATGAACCTGAACATGATTGCAGTAATTTGCTTGAAAGGCATAAGAATGTGTAAGTATTGACGATGGGCTGAGAACCACAGAGGAAATGACCACGGATGTCATAGTAAACATGGCTACAACTCAAGAGAAAGATGATGGTGATGAGGAATAATTATACTGTTGAAGAGGAGGATCCCTGTTGTGATTTGTGCTATTGAGTAGAAGAGCATTGAGAAGACAAAAAAGTATGCCCGATCCAAATTTATTATTTAAAAAAAAAATAACACTAAATGGCATCTCGTGTATTACGCCAGCACAGTTCAGGTTATTGTTGCATGTTTATGTTGTATAAGCCAGGATGTACCACAGCGATTGACTGCCTTTGTACGCTGAAGTCTTGCAGCAAGAACAGCATCATGAATTTCTGAGTGACATGTTTTAATGTGAATAATGATAGGGAATATAACAAATGGACCTCATGAAAAAAAGCACACCCAAAAAATCTCTCATAGCCATAGAGTGTTAACTGGCCCTAGCCTGTGCTCAGAGTTACTTGATCCCATTAATATATCGGGAGGGCTTGAAAAATGTAAAGGGATTGGTTCAAAACCACGATTACTTTTTATGTAACTTTCCAAAGAAAGACTAACATGATGGCCAAAGAATGCTGTAAGGATAGGAAAGACAAACTTTAAAATCTCCATATACAAAAAGAAGGTCAAGACGATGCCTTTGACTTTTACCCATATCTAACCCCATAGAGTCATCGTGGAACCCTGTGATGTTAAAGCACGTCGGACTGTTAGCGGAAGTGGAATGTCTTGCGTGATAAGATTATATCGTCATTATCATAACAAATAGCGGTAAAAACTGTCAAAAATATATTCTTTCCAGTGCACTGAGAAAAAGTCATGATAATTTCAGTGCTTCGCATTGACATACTCATAATGCATGTTATATGTAATGTAGGGTTATGTTTGGAAGGTGAAAAAAAACTACTCTATAAATATTTTCTTTTCATACAAACTAAATCAATTGGATTCTCTTTCTAGGATAGTAGGACAGTTTTTTGAAAAGCTTTTAATGTGATAGGAAATTTGAGCCTCAGTGGTCATGTGAATCCTGCACTGATTTCTATGGATTGCTCTATTGTTAGGGATGGTTCCCATTCCGTTTGTCCTCACTTTTTCCTATTTAGTTTTGGAAGAAATTCAAACGTTGATCTGAAACTATTTTCGCGGATTATTTTTTTTGGTACAGATTTAAATGCATGAATTGTTTTGACATTTAACACATTGATATAGTAGGTTACTATAGTGGATGGACTTTGCCCTTTCTTTACAGTCTGGTCCATCAATTGAAACTCGTCTCATCTTATGATGTTGAAGAGAAGGATCCGTGTTGTGATTTGTGCTATTGATTAGAAGAGTACTGAGAAGACAAACAAGTATGCCCGATCCAAAATTATTATTTGTTTAAAACAACACTAAATGGCATCTCATGTATTATACCAAGCACAGTTCAGGCACATTGGGTGGTCCAATGATGAAGTCAAGGCTTTTAAAAGACGAGCTTTTCCTTGTAGTTTCTGTTGGTGTCAGCACAGTTTTTAGCAAAATGTAACATAATCTGGGTTTTGAGCCGACCCCTACAATTGCTTGAGCGGACTGATGACATAACGCGTGCCGAATGTGGAGCATGCAGGTGTCACGTCCACGAGGGCAAGAAGCCTTGTTAACGCGATAGCCGCCATTGCGCGCTTGCCCGACACAATAGGCCGTTGTTATTAATTCATTATTTCAAGACTAAACGAAACACACACTGTCATTATCTCACGATAGTTAGCCTGCTGTATTCTGTTCTTGGTGCAGGCCTTGGTCCTGTCTACTCATTTTCATTCCATGCTTTACCAAAGTTAAAGCAAAAAGAGACAGCGTGTTCTGAGCTAGAGATCCTTCAAAAACTTGTCCTGGGTTACAGGGAATTGCATCCTTGGTTTTAATCATTAAAAACGTTCGTCTCCTTCAGCCTCATCTGAGACAATCTTTCCTGTCACACCATCCATTTCCCTCCTTGGAAGTGGACCGTTCCATAATAATAACGATAGTATAAAACTCTTGTGCGCCCTCCTTCTCGCTGCCAACTCCGCCTCATTCAACAGCTGCTTTTCCCCGCACTATAATTGTAATGCACATACTGCATTTTGTCAGGGACGGGCAGAGTGTCCTACTGACCTTGAACGACTGCAACCCCGCCAGTGATGTCTGTAAAACTTTAGAACAGTGGTTCTCAAGGCGGGCGATAGCACCCCCCTCCCCCTGGGAGCGATATCGCCCCCCTATTCGATTTCCAGGGTTTGAGTGGGGGACGAGGAACAGGAGCGATATGGGGGTGGGGAGGGGGAACCAGAATGGAGAGCCATTTGGGGACAAATACAAAACAGTCATTGACTTCTTCAGTGCCTCGATGGGTTTGATGAACAGAAAAGGTTTTTCTTTTTGTGCATTTGGCAATGACTGGTTTCTGCTTTATATAATTATAATGAATTATCAGCATGCATATTGCCATTAATAAGGCACTGAAAAACTTAAAATCATAACTTGTGAGTGATCTCTATTCTTTTGACTATGGATTTTTTTCTTTTTCGGGATATAGGGGGAAGTGGGCGATGAAAGAAAATTTGGACTCTAAGGGGACGATTGCCTGAAAAGGTTGAGAACCACTGCTAAAGAAAGTGAAATTGAGCTGGGGGATACTTTAGAATAGGGGGGGGGGTATTCTAGGATATCCCAGAGTATCCGGGGGGTTAAAATAGGATGGGGGTTATTCCAGGATGTCACACCCCATGTTTCGAAATTCAGCGAATGGATTAAATTCATAAGGAATTTGAAAATGTAAGTCTTTTTGGTAGTTTCATTTAGTTCGATGAGTAGTGCCTGTTCACACGAAGTGATCTGTTTTTGATGATCGCTGGTATATAATGAAAGCGAGTTACAAAACCTAGAAACATGGGATTTTTATATAAATCCTCTAAGAGTAATGGAGTTTGCTACAGACGAATAAACTTGCGTGTATATAAAAATAACTAGTACTGCGCTCAGCGGGGACAGTTTTCAAAGTTGAGCGTTGAATTTTGCACATCTCCTTTTCATCTAACAACCTTAGCTCTCTGTCAACGCGTTCTCTGTCTGCCTGTCTCTCTCTCTGTCTCTCTCTTTCTCTCCCTCTCTCTCTTCCAATGCAAAACGGGCAAATTCAAGGGGAAATTGTTTGTTTATAAATTTAGTGTTTTGAGAAACATTCACATTTCTGTTTCACAAATTTTTTTAGGGCCATTCATACACTGTGACAGTAAAATTGTGGGTTAATTTAAATGCCCTGTGCACACATTGTTGCAATTTTACATTTACCTAACACTTCTATTGTCCCACATCCATTTTTTGCCTTTTCCCATTATTATCCCACGAAGGAAATTCCTTTTCACAGAGCGTCTAAGAGCACTTACATCATACAAATCTTATAATTATATTGCAAGCTTAAAAGCTCCACTCCGTTCGGACACTAAAGCTTGCTCCTTCGCAGGACTACTTGAGCCTTCATTCATTATAGCTAAGGGTTTAAAATAATAATTTTAAAAAACACACATTTTAATGTGTAAACAATTTATTGGAGTAAACAATAAAGGCTATAAAATAGAACAAACACAATCAATTTGAGATCATTGTGGCAGCAGGTGTACTACATTCTTGGTTTTTCCATTAGGAGTGATGATGAATAAATTCTTTCAATTTCCAACATAGAGCTGACCATGAGAGAGGAATGATTCTATTGGATGAAGACCAACTGTCTTCTATGATTGACCCTGGGGTTTATTGATGGGCATTGCAAAATTGACTCTTGCTGGACAAGTCGCTTGACTCAAAAGCCATATATGGTGGGATCAAAGGTATTCTGGGAATGAAGACTGTTTCTCATCTACCTCGTGCAGTAATGATCACAACCCCCAACAGATGCGGTACCGTTTATTTGACAGTCGAATTTTTCAATACCACTGCTGGCACTCACGCCTTCAAGACCAGTCTATCAGATGGCATTCCACGGGGATCCAAGGAATTCAGGAACTAAATAGGATAATTGACTGCCCGGTTGGGATCAACAACAGTTTCAATAGAAAAGTAGCTTCTTTGTTCAGCTGGAATAGATTGAAGAAGTCTCTAATTAACTAACGATACTGTTATTAAAGTGGGCCCTTCGCTATCAAATCTCGGGACACAGTTCCCTACTACTTGGCTCTTTTCGTCTTGACAGGAGTTCAGCAGCTAAATTTAATTCTTTTTCCCGCAGCTTCTCTCATGGCTTATCCTACCGATGTTGGATAAGCAGCTCCTATTACAGTACTGGCAGGTAAGAGAGGTGCCGCGAGAGTGTGGGATTTCTCCTGCCTTACTTGGCGCTTCTCAGTTTGGTCTGAGATGGTGTTGTTCTCGAAGTGTTGGACTCCAGCTCTCACTGTGGACTTCCAAGCTGAACGGTCCTCTGCTAGTTCTTTCCAAGTTCCAGGGTTGATGTTACACTTTACCATGTTGTTCTTGCACTTGTCCTTGAATCTTAGCTTTGGTCTTCCACGCTGTCTGACGCCTTGGGCCATTTCACCAAAAAGCAATTGCTTGGGGATCCTGCTGTCGTCCATTCGTTTTACGTGATCTAGTCATCTCAGTCTTCGTTTGCACAGGATGTTGTACATGGTCGGCAGTTCTGCTTCTTCCAAGACTTGTGTGTTGGTCTTTCTGTCATGCCAGCTGATGCCAAGGATCTTTCGGAGGCATCTGAGGTGGAAAGTGTTTAGTCTCTTCTCCTGCCCTGAGTATATTATCCACGTTTCTGATCCGTAAAGGAGTGAACTAAGGACGCATGCTTCATATTATATCCTAACCTTTGTCTTTAGTGTGAGCATTTTGTTGTTCCGTGCCCTCTTTTCAGTCTGCCAAAGGATGTTCCAGCTTTTCCTAGCCTGGTATTTATATCATCGTCAAGGGACGTTGAAGAGGTGACTGTTGATCCTAGGTAGCACAACTTGTTGACAACCTCCAGACGATTGTTGTCCAGGGTGATGTTTGCCTTGGTCGTACTATCTTGAATCAGAATCACTGTTTTCTTCACGCTGATGGTGAGAGACAATGCTTGGTATGCATACGATATATGGTTCATCATTCTTTGTAGTGCGACAAGTGCTGCGTCATCAGCGAAAATGAGGTCTCTAATTAGAGATGATGTAGTCTTTGTCTTGGCTTTCAATCTTGTTAAGTTGAAAAGGGATCCATCTGTTCTCCAGTGAAGGTAGACATCTCCATGTGATGTCTTAAAGGAACACTGTAGGACCATTGCAACGTAGATGTTGAAGAGGGTAGTGCAAGGACTCTGCCCTGCTTGACTCCACTTCTGATCAGCTCTCTGATGTGCTGCCATCGCACAGAACAGTACCTTTCATATCTTTATGGAACAAGATGATAAGGAGGATCCGCGCAAATGTTTTTCCAGTTATACTTAAGAGTGATATGCCTCTGTAGCTGTTGCAATCTTCTTCGTCACCTTTGTTCTTGTACAGGGTTATTATATTGGCATATCTCATTTCGTTTGGTATTTCCCCCTGTCTCCAGCAGACAATCAAGAGCTTGTACAGGTACGGAAGGAAGAGCTTTTTGTTCTCTCTCAGTATTTCTCCTGGTATTTGGACTTTCCAGGAGACTTTCCTCCCTGTAGATCGTCGATTGCCCGAATCAGTCCTTCCTCTGTTGGCTCCTCATCCAGTTCTGGCATTTCTGCAAGTTGTGGAATTAGTGCGTCAACGCTGTCATCTACTGAACGATCTTGTAAGTAGAGTCCAGAATAGTGTTCAACCCATCTGTCCATCTCCAAGATCTTATCTATGATTGGGTGGCCTGTGGATGATTTGAGCCTACCATTGTGGAGGAAGAGAAGTGTAACTGCCAGTAGAAATCCATAACCCACAAGCATAATATTATTAGACTTGCTACGAATAGTAATATAGTCCTGGCATTTGTATCATAATACTTTGCATTGATACATCTTGTATGTCATAATTGTAGTTTATAATATAGTTATAATATATATATTGCAGTCGAACTTTTTCTTTTCTTGTGTTATCTTTGTTTGACTATCCGAGGCGAGGGTGTAGCAGTCGAGTGCTCAACACATCCGCAACTCACTTCACCCGCCCCGTGACACTGTACAGAACTTTGACCAGTCACGGTGGACAATTGAAGTAGGGCATGGGACGAAAAGGTTGACAAACATGTTTCTAGACTGTCCCTAGGATGAACAGTTGGCGGAGACACTTCCTTCCTCAGATGTGATAAGTATAAACATGTGCATTTGTAACACTAGTTTTGTCTACAGAACATGGTGTACTCAATGTTTTATTTTGATTCCTATTTAAGTACTTATTTACAATGTGTAAAAGTCTTTGCTATATTATTATTATGTCGAACATCGTCTAATACTTGCTCTTCCACTAGAGGTAATACATAGAAGTTATTCATTTAAAAATATTCTTTATCTCTCCTAACTTATTTTTAAAACAAAACACAACCAAACAAAAAATCATAGTAAAATTAATTAAGGAAAGACTACGGACTTGAAAATGAAAACATAATGAGCAGGATTTGAATTAAATTAGCCCACGTGGCCCTCCAGAAAGTCTATACCGAATACATGTACTATACTCCACTTCAAAAGGTTGGAAATCGGAGCGCCTGGGTGTTTTTTTTTTTAATGTAGATGGCAGTCATCCGAGACACCGAATACCGAGACGACCCATTCCTTCTCCCACTGTATGTCCACAAATTACACGCGTATAAATACGGTGAGTACTATTCTCTTTCGTTCAATTGATTATGAAGAGGTGTAGTGCGACTTGTTTCATTGTTGACATCGATGATACGCGCGCAAGACGACGGAAGGAATATGACGAAATGATTCATTTCGGTATTCTGCGTCCCTGGTCATGTTGTCCTAACTGATTTAACTTACAACGGCAAAAAGGGTTAGTTATTCTTGAAAATATGAACTTCGCACAAAACTTCTATCTCAGTACTTTGAGACGCCTATTGGAGACACCCACCATTGGATAGGCCATTCGTCGGTCAGTGAAACATGTCACGAGTGGAGTGAGTGCAATTAAGGGGATTGCTACAGAGCGGGTGTAGAGTAAGAAGGGCTCACAGTAGACAGTAAGTTAAGCGTGCTGTTGTGAGTAGTGGGGGGGTCTGAATGAGGCGAAAGCGCTGTATTACTATCACTGCAAGTTAGAAGGTCCTACGGAACGGACCTGTGAATAAGAGCCCATCGGGCGGACATAAGGGAAGCAGTCGAGAAGACTAGTGAGAGAGTCTTTCCAGTGATGACTGGTACGTAGAATGTTGATTGATTATTATGATTGATGTATTATATTATATTCGTCTATTACCATGATGTAAATAAGTATATGTGAGGAATGTGGAAGTCCTTGATATTGGATATAGCAATGTGCGCCATGAGCGATAGATGGAAGTGAGTTCATGGATTTGTAGCGCGAGTGAGTAGTGTGTACTCCGATGGAGGTGTGTTACCGTAAGATGTGTGGTGAGTGAAAGGTGAACTAGTGTGTGTACGCTTCATGGGTTGTAAGGAGGGGTGGAGTGAATAGAAATGGTAGGGTATTATACCAATGTAATGTTATTCTTGTAGGTGTCGAGGACGGGCCGCAGAGCCACCTCGATGAGCACAGGGGATAGGCCAGCATAGGGCCGGAGGCCACACATAGGCCAGAAGTGAGGCTGTCAGTGCAGGACAGTAGAAGCACATAAAGTCGTGGCAGTCAGGCCACGGACAGGGACGTAGATATGAGCGTGAATGTGATAATGCACTATTGCCATGTTGAGGGGAGAATGTACTATTGAAATGATAATGTCTATTGAAATGATAATGTGTTATTGCCCTGCTGAGGTGCTAGGGGAGTGCTAAGGTGTATGACAATAGGAAGGTGATATTGAGAGACTGCGGTGCCAGTGAGTTATTAATGTGCTGTTAAGACCCTGAGGGGAGAGGCTGAGGCCGAAGTGCCTTTAGGAGTAACTACCGGATTGTGGATCCGAGGGAGAGTGTGTGTGAGAATAAGGCCGTTGTACGGCAGTTGATTTCAATAATATAATGTATGTAATTGCGCTATTATCTGTATAATTATGTTTAATAAATGTGTGAGTCTGATGGATTGTTCTGTTAAGTGTTAACTTGTTTGTTCGTGATTGTTGTCCTGTCATAACTTATTACATCTCCCAGTCTGGGATTTGTGACAAAACACACCACATGAATATCATCACTAACACACAACGGTACTACCACTAACACCATGCAGTTGCCAGCCCGATGACACTTCTACTATACTATAACACTATCACATCACCACGGATAGTTAGACTCACCACCATCACCACCAGCAATTGATTATGCTTCCTCGTTTAAGGGGCTGAACTGATTGCAAGGAATTATTTTTGCAAAGTTGCATGTACTACTGTAGTTGTGTTCTCTTAGGTACGAGCCTGCATCTGAAAGGGGTAGTGAGACATCTTGGGGTCACAATTCTTGATTGCTGCAAAATAAAGCTAAGATTTTGCATCGTTCATGATATTACAGGGTGTTGTGAACTATTTGCTATAGTGATGTGCGATGTAGGCAATCTAATGTGGTTGCTATCGAAATGATTGCCACATTGGATGTCTGTTTTTAAAATCATAAATTCATTACAAATCCAGCCAAAAACTGAATGACATCTACTAAATGACGTTGTCGTATTCACTTTGAAAACATCTTTTTTTTGCCCAAAAAGAGAACCAACAGTGCCATTTTCTCTCTCTCTCTCTTTCTCTCTCTTTCTCTCTCTCTTTCTCTCTCTCTCTCTCTCCCTTTCTCTCTCTCTCTTTCTCTCTCTCTCTCTCTTTCTCTCTGTCTCTCGACAGTCTGCCGTTTTGTATTACGAAAGAGATTCTAATACTTCCTATGATAGAAGTGTGTATTAATATGGACGTTGTTTGTTGTTGTGCAGTACATTAACTGACCAAAGCTGGCATAAATACCAAATATCCCTCGCACTACAGTAGTCTTAATGGACTTAGTCAAATTTGTACTGCACACTTCCAAGAACTTTACCGTATAAACACATAAAAATATCACAATACGTCTTTCAGTCAATTTCTACTGAAAATTCGTTTTGTCTGTCATGAAGAATACAAACAACATGCTCTTTTCAAAAAGGGTTCAGCAAATGAAAATGACAAGGGAGTCCATCAGCCATTTACGGTCATGTCAGGTGAATGAATAAACTATTCTGTCCCTGCCATAGCTGTGAAATTATAAATACACACAGGACCCTGCCTCTTACAATGTGATGGTGATAATGATGGTAGCAATCTTTAATTTTAAACACCCGCGTATCTCAACGGTGATATTAAAAAAAAAATGAGTTTTCATTCTTGGTCTGGAAATACGTGTAGTATTATGCATGCTGATTTAATGCAACTCGAACTGATTGGTCTTTGATAATATATTAAGTGTAGTATTAAAGCATACATTCTTGAACCATTCTTTCAGGTTCACTCCGTAAGCTATAATTTTTTTAAATAATGGGATCGATGATACAAAGACATTTAGAGAGTAAGTGGGGGGGGGGGGGGATGGTAAAACACAGGGGCGAAATTGTAAGCTGAATACTAAATGACACCACCATTTACAGTTGTGTCTATATCTTTAGATATTTTAGATGTCTTGTAAACTGTCTTCTAAGATAATAATTATAATATGAGATAAGGAGATAAGAATCACTTTATTGTCCCATGAGGGGAATTCAGATTCACACAGCACATACCTGGCATTAGGAGCACATACAATATAAACACTTCTTGCGCATAAACAGAACATAACTCAATGACAGGCTTATTTTTTCATGAAGCATATGGAACACAGCATGGAACCTCAGTAAAATATGGTACACATCTAGCTATAATGTCTTGTTGAGGCGAACTGTCCAGGGGAAAAACGATCTTGTGTATCTTTCTGTGACTACTCTGGTGTGTATTATTCTGTGGTTCCTGGATGATCTAGAAATTTGACAAAACAGGCGATGACATTTACAATAGATATAAAATGGATATACTTTTTATTCTAAATCAAATTTTGCCACATTTTCTTCTTTTTGTTAAACAAAAGCCCAAGTAGACTTTAAAAAAAAACTTTTATTAAATGACTTAACAGTTTTGGTTGGTAATAGTATGGTTCCATAGTTTATATTTGTATTTTGTATTTGTATAACTCTTTAATCCCATTTGGGAAATTTGCCTTTGTGCCATTGCACCCCAGTTACAACTGGAGCAGGCACGTCGTCGCCACAGTGCAGCGCCGGTCGGCGGTTCTTTTTTTTTTTTTTGGTGGTTGGGGGGGGGGGAGATGAGGGGGGGTGGTAGGGATGAATTTTATTTAATTTTGCCCGGGCAGCGGCCTGTTCGGCCTGCTCTTTACGATTAAAAACATAGATCCAATATGGCTATCATTTCGATAGTGACCAGACTACAACTATTTGCACTGGGCAGCAAAGAGAGGAAACAGTGAATGACCTGGTTGTTGTTGTTTTTTATGTCTTTTCCAAGCTTGTTTGCATGTGTCCTCACTATATTTTAAATTGGCAGCCGGGCTTACAATAAACTCCAACTTGAAACTTGGAACTCTCCAGCAAACTGACCCACATGTATACAGACCATAATATAATTGAAATACACTCTTCTATGCCATGATTCTGCCGCCTCCCGCTCAGGGTGGAGATTTTCACTTCCGGGTTCTGTCCCTCAAAAAAGAAAATAAACGTCCTGCCCGAAAGAAGTATATTATCTTTGTCAAGCAATGAATAATTATGAAACCTGCTTACTGACGAAAAAGAAATGTTTTCAACTTCTTTCAGATCGTTCCTCTTCAGAAAACGGGCAAAAGTTGCTTAAATGTTTCCTTGGTGGTAAGAATGGGATACGTTGTCTCCATAATCGCGCATTTGAACGTAATCCAGTACAGCTGGCTACCTTAATGGTAGATTTACATTTGGGGCCCGGTGCTTGTGTACTTTGTGACTCTGTTTATTTTATTTGCTGTCTTAAAAGTAAAAAGTACTCAGTACCCTGTTTAAGCAAACGGTTAATTCTCTGTATTTTAGATTTAATTGTGGACGAATAATTATGAGTCTCCATCAAAGAGATAGTTTAAGCTATTGGTGAAAGAAAATATAAAAACAGGCTATACACTAGCACGGTCAGTTTTTTGTGTCCCTAGGGGTACATTTTCAGGTGCAAACCCATAATAGCACATTTGGAATTTTCTATGTATTTAGATCTGTTTTTTTATGGTTATGACTTTAATTCACAAAAAAGTAAATGTATACAGAGAGAGGGAGAGAAACAGACAGACAAAATCTGTAATCTTCGTAGCGGTGGAGATTGTTCGAAATCACGCGAATCACTTAGACGATTTGTGCGATTCGAATCAGATCACTTCATTGTTATCTTCTCCTCACTCATGATTTGAGGTCTTTATTTTAGGAGGTTCGCTGCCCTTGGCATTTACACCTCACTTTACTTGTTTTATTATTTCTTGTTCTGGCAGGGGGGGGGGGGGGGGATGATATGGATAAATTTTAATCTATTAATTTCAATTTTGCCCGGGCAGCGGCCTTTCGGCCTGCTCTTTACGATTTCCAACTGCCAAGGTATCTTTAACGTGCGCAACGTGCACACGGGCCCTCCGAATTTTTTCGTCCTTATCCGAGAAGACTAGGTACTCGATCCTACCCCCCAATAGGACCAGGGACTTGAAAATATGAGAAAAATCCAATTTCCAAGAACTACTCGATCCTACCCCCCAATAGGACCAGGGACTTGAAAATATGAGAAAAATCCACTTTCCAACATGCCTGCACTGCCCGGGTTTAGAACCCGGGACCCTTGGCATGAGAGGCGAGCACCTTGCCTCTAGACCACCTTGTCCTCACTCCATGCCAAAACCTTCCTTTATTAGTATTACCCAACAAAGTTTATATTGATCTTGGCATGCCGAGGTGGTACCACAGGGTCGCTAGGGTAGCATCTCAGGATCATGACAGGCGCACAAGAGGACCGTCTGAGTCCCATGACAGTGCCAAAATCTTATCCACGAGATCATACCACAGGGCTAAATTTTAGCCATACGCCGTTTGAGATTGTACAACGTTAATTCATAGCACGCGCTTTAACAAAAGCCGACTGTGGGCTTTGAGTGAGAGAAGCTAACAAAAAGAATTAATCATAAAAATGTTTAATTGAATATTTAGCTCAGATAGTTTTGTAGTATTATAAGCTGAATCAAGATGCGTGTAAAAGCGATGGGAAAATTGTCTTAATAAATACACGTATATTAATTGTTTAGAGCGCACTGTGTATCGAAAAAAAGAAAAAAATAAATCTTGACTACAGATTAATATGCTACATAAACCGACGATTGCCGCTATCGTTCTAAATTTCTATTTAGTCTTCGAAAATAAGCAAACTGGAAATGTCCTGAATTTAAAATACTCCAAACACAGTATTTTCTAAAAGACCTCTTATTTTCCTCAAATTTATGTTTTAAAGGTTTATTAAGCATTCAGGCGCAATCTCTTTGATACACATTTTTGTATCTCCCTATCGAATATAAATTTGTAGTCATGTTTCATGTTTTTTTTTGTTTTGTTTTCTTTCATTTTCATTTATGTCTCAAAAATATGTCCATTCCCATATGTAATTTTTTAGAGTCTCTCTCTCTGTCGTCTTTCTCTCTTTCACACACACCTTCCTTCTCTGTTCTTTTGAAAGAGGAATTTCTTCTTGCTTACTTTTAATTTTTATCACCCCATTGGATGATTCCAGTTTTGGGCAACGCATCTGCGTTTGTCACATTTGCCACAGACCTCAGCCGGCGTCTAATTTTCCAAATGCTACGATCTGTTCTGATCCCTGCGCCTACTTAAGTTTTATTTCCCATAACTGCCTGTCAGGGAAAAGGTTAGTACTTTACCATGAGCAAATCACATTAGCAAAGCACATTAAGACAGGAATGCGATTTTAGAGTGAAGCAGAAAGAGTTGAAGTACTCAGAATCAAAGTGTTTTACTGTTAGTGTGATGCATAGTAACTAGACGGCGAGCCACTAGTATGGCGTCTAAGCCAGCCTTGATCTGGCTTACCCCTTAGGGGAATGAGGGTCAAGGTTGTATGTTGATGAAGGGGCAGTCTGGATACTCATTCATCTCAGCCACTTGTCATCTTTCCCCTTTCATAAACATTGTCGTGCCATTTCGTAATCGCCCCGTTTCTCTCTCTTTCTCTAGGGATGACAATTGAGAACATCGACCGTTATGATAACTTTCCTGAAAATGTAATGTATTCTACACGACTGTTTTCCTTCAGGGTGCATTGTGATTGAAGTTTAGCGTGTACAAGGCGGTCTCAGCTGATGAGAAGATGAAACATCTTGGTTCTTCATTGCCATTGTTTATGTGGCTGAGCATTTTCTTCCTTAAATGTAAGTGCTGATATTAAACAGAAATTCCTTTCAAATTTCTAAATAGAATACCAGAGTATTTCTTTTCCAATAGAAATTTCACATTAAGATTTTTATTTATTTATCTATTTGGCTGATATAGTTTTGACAAAATCCCATGAGTTGTCAGACTAAAGCGTGAGAACTAGATGATGAAATGCCACAGGAGAAAAAAAGAAGTAAGATTGCAAAAGATATTTATTCAGGGAATGTGTGAAGGAGTTCAATTGCAGAGAAAGAGTACTGACAAATAATTTCATCGAGCTATTATATTTTAGTTTGGTTTAGGACCTGTATTTCGTTATAAAAAAAGTCAACATTACCTCTCAGAATTGTATCTAAATTTTCTTATCATGTGCCTGTGGAGCAGAAAATCAGTGCTCAACGAAATTTCATGTGAAAGTCTAGCGAACATTTTGCGTCTTTCTGTATTCAGGCAATTCCGCTTGTCCAACTGACGGGGAAGGTACGAGCTATCTCTTTCACGTCCAGAACTGGCCAGCTGACGTTAAACTAACACTGAAAGCAGGAAACGGCACAAACCAGCGGATTATCGCAAACTGTTACAGACAAGGCTGCACAGATCTGGATCCCACACTGTCCAGTTCGAATAGAACATTACAAGGGAATAATACCTTTAAGGCTATGTTTGAAATCAAGTCTTTGTCCAGAGTAAATCCCTTCAACATGGAAACGAAATGGGTGTTTGATCCTGTGACTCATCCTATCTGCGACCCTCTACTCCTGTACGGTGAGATTCAAATACTGATGTTTTTAGGAACATTGGCTTACTGCACGACACGCCAATACCTTATTCGGATCCCAGTAACTGCTCCAAAGTTGAGAACAGCCTAGCCAATAAAAACAATTTCGGGATCATTAATTTGCAGGTTTTATACCATTGATGAGAGCAGTAGCTTGTTTCTTGAACAATAAAGTAAATTTTCTATGATTTAGTCTGCGCCCTCGTCTTCCATTTTATCTTGTTACGTTTTATATTCTTTCCAAACATTATAAATAATAATTATTTGTGAATAAATTTAAGTTCATGTAAAAATCCTTCTGACCACAGCCAAAGCGGCCCGTCCAGTCTGTGACATCCCGAAATATACTGAAACAACCCACAATGAAATCTTCCTGAACTGCAAGACAGATCGGGTATACCCAAAAGCCGTCTGTAGTTATGCTGCGGTGCTTGATGATGTAAGTAAAACATTTGGGAAATAATATCATTGCTTCCCGAAACAGAGAATGTATACAGGACACAAACATGTCATAATATAAATGTTATTAAGAGAACTAAAAAGAGTTTTGTTTCATGCACATTTGAAGGTAGCCCTATTTCTTTGACGGCAAAAAGTACCTTGAGATTATATCAAAAAATATTCAGGCCAAAAGACAATCTGATCATTCTTGAAATAACATACGATGAAAAAAGGCGCCGAGAATTTTCTATCTGTCATTGCTTAGTATTTTCTTTCCTACTTTAGGGTAATGCAAAACATCTCTTGGACTCCGTGACATATAATCATAGGACTGTATCCACGAACCCACTGTATTACAGCACAGAATGCTCAGCTACATTTTCTTTGTCATCTGTACCATAGAATCTAACATCGTTTGTGGTTGACATGCGTCCTTCTGTTGCTAGACTGCGTGATTCTGAATTTACAAGACTCCAGATTCCTCTAGGTAACTCTTTCATTTGTCAAGTAAGACTCTCTTCAGTCATTGAGTTTTCCTTTCTTAAATCTATTCATTGATCAGTTAGTCATTTCTCTTCACACTGTTCCTCAATCCATGTGGTTACAACCAGTCTGTCCATTTAAATGTTATTCTATGGGCTTGCCCACCATTTCATTTAAATCCTCGAACTTGTTCACAATTTTTTTTTCTTTTATATAGAATCGTAATGGTAATGCCGTAGGTTTTTGGCTGCACAGCATGTATCTCGCCATAGTTAACTGAAATATAAAGTTTTGCGATCTTCTCAAAATGTATTATGTATTATCGTGTTTGGGGACACACGATAATGCAAATGCTGGTTACCAAGATAGTTGAAAGAGACTCAGGAATGGATGGATACATAGATGGACAGACGGACGGACAGACAGCAGACAGACAGACTGACAGACAAATAGACAGACAGACAGATGGGTGAATGGATGGATAGATAGACAGACAGACAGACAGAAAGATAAATAGACAGATAGATAGATAGATAGATAGATAGATAGATAGATAGATAGATAGATAGATAGATAGATAGATAGATAGATAGATAGATAGATAGATAGATAGATAGATAGATAGATAGATAGATTTGAACTCTCGTACACTTCAGCCACACCCTCAGCCGCCCTCCACCGTAATTGTCCTAGCGGAAATGTAAAGAATGGCTATATTAAATCCGGAACAACAGCTACCTGTCGTTGTATGGTAACTACATCTTGCTACCCAACCGGTCAGGCTCAGTGGTACACATTGAATGGCACGCAAGTCGGAACAAGAAATGGCTTGGACGGTTCTGCCACTCTGACAATACGTGGTAGGACACTTAATATTTAATTTCCATTCATTCGCCTCTCCTTCATCCATCCATTGGTTCTGGGGACTGCGCTCATTCCTCACACGCACATATAAAAATCTGCCCTTCTTATGCCGTACTGTTCTCGCCTCTGACAGACTGTTCAATTTCTTGTAACCACGTTTTAAGGACGGCTATCAAGTGCACAATCTTTGAAATTTTTACAGGTGTTACTACCGCAAGAAAAGACGTATACATTTTATCTGAATACCAGCCCACGTCCGCAAGAGTATGTTAAAAAGTCACATACTGCCTTTAAACCAGCTGACTGGTCAGCCCACCAACCCCTTCCCATTCTGTCCCTCCATCATCCCACTCTTGCCCATCCCTACCACCTGAACGATTTAAAAGGTGGTGAACACTGCAGTAGCATGTGCAATGGACATTTTGTTAAGCGAACATGCGTGATACCGTCAAAAGATGAGTATCTACCAAGAGCAAACCACAGCCCTGCTGCGACCCCACAGTTTTTCTGTGGTTTTTATGATATTTCGCCAGTGCTGATTTGATGTCTCAGTGATGACATTCCAGAAGAATATTAATTTTCTCAAGAAGATAAAATGTGAGTGTGCATGAGAAAACCCGGTATAAGTCGGCAGAGCTGATTTTGAGAAAAACGGCTTTGAAGTAAAAATATGGGTCCGACACAAACCTCCAACTTGGCTGTTGTTTAGGGGACCGTGGCATGTTACAGGGTAAACTGTAGACGAGCAGTGAACACCACTCACTATGATCTCTATAACGGCTTTGTAATTAGACTACGGCCTCCTAACAAGATCCAAAAACTTCCGACTCGGCTGTTGCTAGGGGACCGTGGCATGTTACAAGGTAAACTGTAGATGAGCAGTGAACACTACTCACTATGATCTCTATAACTGCTTAGTTATTAGACTACGGTCTCCTAACAGCAATCACTCCAATATTACTTGGTCAATTAGCTATGGCCACTAATACGATTAAGTGCCGTTTTCTCAAAATCTTGTTTTAGGGGGGTCATTGTCTTCAATTTATCAGAAATGTCTTGTCTTTTATTATATGTACAGAACTCAAAATGTCATGTTGCCGACTTATACCGGGTTTTCTCATGCACACTCACAAATGATAATAAAAGGAAACATTCAGCCTTTTCACTTTTTATTCATATAGCAGCGTGCTCTGTGTCGATTTGATAACTTTTGAATTCTGGTTTAGGTAATGAGTCAAGGTTTCATTTTGTTCCTGCAAACTAGAATTATATCAGTGCTATAAAATTTGCGATAAGGCCTCTATGTGTGTGTCTGGGAGGTGGGGGGGTGGGGGGGGGGGTGTGATTCCACAACCAAAACAACACATTATTTTGTCGTGCTCGGAGAAAACCATCCAATTATCAAAACCTTTCAGATTTAATTATTGCTTGAGTGATGCATTATTGTAGTAGGTTGAATAATTTGGTGATGAGCACTGGATGTGCACAACACTACGATTTCGGAATCAGTTTCGTTTACAGAATCACGGTAGTGGAGTCTCACTTTTGAAAAATACTACTTTTCTGGGTCTGAACATTTCAATTATAGCATCACTTGAAGAATTAACTTCCTGATTGACTATATTGACTCAATGAAAACCTCGCCTGGGGTCAACCCAAGGTTTGAAACATGGCTCGTTGTAACAGGGCTGCATGGACATTTCCCAAAATTTTAATGGGATTCAAGAGTAAACAAAATACAAATAAGGTGAATTTATTATACAATGCATGGGTATACTGATTTCAAATCTGACTCTAAATGGAGATAAGGATCTCATCAATACAACAAGGTCAGCTTTGGCATTGCCCATTCAGTAAATTCTGAGTGTTTTCATAACATGAAGGTACATCTGAAAAAAAGTGAACACGGATTTGATTTCAGACCATGAGGGGCTGACATCCCCGACATGGCGGGTCCCCTGGGTTGTGGATGGGGGAAGGGCCTGTAGATATACAGGTTAGCTGCGAATTGAATAAGCAGTTCTGAACATAACTGTCAACCATGGGTAGATGGAGCTCATAAGCCCTGTAAGGCAGTCCATCTAGGAGAGAAAACTCCGAAAAGAAATCATTCGCGAAAGTCAGACTTGCTTGACCATTGGTGCAAAACAAAGCAAGATGCACATCACTATTTTAAGATAATTACACCAGATCCAAAGTTTGTATTAAGTAAATTTAACCAAAATTATTCAATCCCCTTAGTTTTAGGCACTTTAAAAAATTCTAAATTCAGGATGCACTCCAGTTAACTTTCCCTCGCTCTTATTAAGTCTCACGGCGACAGGCAAGTGGTAACGGTGGCAGGTGTAGGATAGCACTGGAAGCCATTAGTCACAAACTTGCACGTGTAGCGGTCAGGGATTTTGGTCGCTCTTACATTGACCCAGGACAGCAATGTAGCTCGGCAGCACCTCTGGCGACTAAGCAGCCTTTTAAGGATAGCACTGCTTACCACCATCAGTGGAGAGGCCTAGAAAAGGTGGCCCAAACAAATGCCTGTCCTATACTATCCTGCCAGTTAACCGCGATTGGCTGGATATCCACTTATGCGGTCGAAATCATAAACAAAGAAATGAAAAATCTCAACGGATAAAGACCAGGAATCCTCAGAAAAGTACACCTGAACCAGAATTGACTCAACACTCCAAACTATTAAAAATCGCACAATGGAATGCTAAAGGATTGACCCGAAAAAAGCAAGATCTGGAAAAGAGGTTACGAGAGGAGGAAATTGATGTTATATGTATTCAAGAAACACACTTCCCATTTCCAGAATACAGATTCTCCATCAGAGGCTATCAATCATTCCGCCACCAACGAACAGGACAGAAGGGTGGAGGAGTACTCACACTAGTCCGAAACGACATCCAGGCAGAAGACACTGTAATAGAAACTGACAATGAAGCAGAAATTCTTCAGGTAGACCTTTATTTGAACGCTGGTACTTATACTATAGTGAATTTATACTGCTCAGACAAGAGGATGCTTTCTCTGGACAAGATACAAGTCAAGTATGAAAAATGGATAATATTGGGAGACTTCAACAGCCACTCACCAAGTTGGGGATACAACGAGCTTGACAAAAGAGGAGAAGAAGTTGAAAACTGGCAAGATGAAAATAGATTAATACTAGTACATGACTTGGAGGATACACTTTCCTCAGCCAGATATGGCATACAACCAGCAACCCGGATTTGGCCTTTGTATCAGAAGACATGGACAAGTGTATAGATAGAATGGTTGGGAAACAGTTGGGAACCTCTGACCACAGACCTGTGTACTTCAATGTAAATGTTGACATAGAGAGAAACAGTGAAAACAGACTACCGAGATGGAATTACAGGAAAGCAAATTGGACACTATTTGAGGTTTTAACCAATAAATACACTAATGAAATGGAAAAAAGCAAAAATGTTGAAAGAGCAGCAAAAAACTTTAATAAGGCCATCCTCAAAGCAGCAACAGAAAGTATTCCTAGAGGAGCAATCAAAAATTATAAGCCATATTGGACAGAGAAACTTGAGGAATTGGAGGGAAAGATAGAGGAAGCAAGGAGGATCGCAGAGGAAGACAAGACAGCGGAGAGCCATATCTACTGGAAGAAAACAGCAGCTGAATACAACTTGTACAAAAATACTGAAATCAAGAAAAGTTGGGGAGAAAAGACTAGAGACCTAGATATGGACAAAGAAGGTGGCAAATTATGGAAGTTAATGAAACAACTAAACGACGAAAGGAGAACAACACCCCCAATTGTTATAGAAAGAGAAACTGGAAAGAAGGCAGCAAACTTGCTCATGAAACAATTTCAACAAAGTGGAGACATTAATGTTAATAAAGAAGAACATGAGGAAGCAAAGGAAATTTTAAACACAAGATTGAAGGAGACCTGTAATAACCCAAACATGACTAAAAAATTCAGCAGGAAGGAACTTGAAAAGGCACTAAAAGCATTGAAACTCAAAAAATCTCCTGGACCTGATGATATTACCAATGATATGCTTAAAAATTTGGGTGAAACAGCCAAAACAAAACTGCTTAAAATTTACAACTCAAGCTGGAGACAAGGTAAAGTCCCGAAAAAATGGAAGCTAGCAAATATATGCCCAATACACAAAGCAGGAAAACCAAAGCAAGAAGCCAAGAGTTATCGACCAATCAGCTTGCTAAGTTGTGTAGGAAAACTCATGGAAAGAATGATAAACACAAGACTAATGTGGCACTTGGAATCCAACAAACTGCTAATTGATGAACAGGCTGGCTTTAGAAAATACAGATCTACAGAGGACCAAATATTATACCTTTCCCAAGAAATTGAAGATACTTTTCAGAAGAAACACAGCATGGTAACAACATGGATCGACCTACAAACTGCATTTGACAGGGTCTGGAAGGAACGCCTTCTTATTAAGCTGGCGGACAAAGAAGTGAAAGGAACCATGCTTGCCTGGATCAAAAACTGGATTTTGGACAGGGAAGCAAAAGTACAAATCAATGGGATTAAAAGCAAGAAACACAAGCTGAAAAATGGAGTACCACAGGGAGGAATACTTTCTCCAATCCTGTTCTTGGTATACATTGATGACCTCATCAAAACTCTGCCCAGGAAAGTCAAAGGAGCTCTCTACGCAGATGACTTGGCCATATGGAGTGCAGAAGAATACATAGGAACTGCCCAGATCAGAATGCAAGATGCTCTAAACAACCTGCACAGGTGGACAACTGAGAACAAACTAGTCATTAATAAAGGAAAAACTACCTTCACTGTGTTTACACTGAAAAGAAAATTCAAGACTGTCAAATTATCGCTGGCAGGCCAACCCCTCAGAGAAACTGAAACAGCAACCTACCTGGGTGTTCAGCTTGACAAAAGGCTAACATGGAATCCACATATTACTAATGCCACAAATAAAGCACAAAGGCGCCTCTCGATTATGAAAAAATTGGCAGGAACTAAATGGGGATCGAACAACACTACATTAAGAAGAGCCTACTGTGGTACTGTAAGACCGGCCTTGGAATATGGTATGTCAGCTGCAACAAACTCAGCCGCCAAAACAAACCTGGATAAGCTGGAAAAGACACAAAATCAAGCAATGAGAATTATGACCGGAGCAATGAAAACAACACCAATCCAGAGCCTCCTCAACACAAATAAAATCCAAACTCTAGAAGAAAGAAGACACATAAGTTCAACTAAAGCAATGGAAAAAGCAAAAAGGATGACTCATCACCCTCTTCACCCAAGGATTAGTCAACCATGTGAGACCCAACTAAAGAGATCTAGTGCAATAGCCTTTCATAAAGAAATGTGTCGAAAACATGAAGTTCTCAATACTGAGCCGATACCAATACAGACTTTCAACAGCATTGCTCCTCATGAAAGCCACAGCAATTTCAAAATTAATACAGTCATACCAGGAATCCAATGTAAAAATGATACTGCTCCAAATGAACTACAAATTTTGGCTATGTCACATCTGGAAGAAAACTACCCCAACAGCAAATGGATACATGTTTACACAGATGGCTCAAGCACAGAAGGTCAAAACGGAGGTGGAGGAATTTACATAAAGCTACCATCTGGACAAGAGATCTCTCAGGGTACTGCAACAGGAGAAATTTGCTCTAATTACAAAGCAGAAATGGAAGCACTAAAACATGCAGTGAGGATACTAGAGGAAGATGTGAACATAAGCAGAACAAGGGTTGTGTTTTTGACAGACGGATTGTCGGTACTCCAAAGTTTACAATCAAATACGGAAGAGACATATGTCCTGAATGAATCACTAAATAATCTAGGAAAAGAGTGCAAACGGGTATATCTACAATGGATTCCGTCACATGTTGGTATACCAGGAAATGAGAAGGCTGATCAACTGGCAAAGACTGGAAGTACATTATTACAAACTGACACTCCAGCAACATTTAGTGAGATTAAAACACTCATAGACCAGGCTATGAAAACCAAATTTACAACAAACAATGATGCATACCACAAGCTCCAGCGGGAAGACCAGGTGATTATTTTTCGACTTAGAACAGGCATGCAAGATTGAGAAAACATCTGCATAAATTGAGAGTGGTACAATCCCCACTATGTGATTGTGGCCAGGAGGAGACAGTTGCTCATGTTCTTCAGGAGTGCCCAAGGTATGCAGATCTGAGAGACAATTTTTGGCCTAACCCCTCTACCATTGAAGAAAAATTAAATGGTAGTTTTACCGACTTATGTGTAACTGTAAATTTTATTAAACAAACAGGTGTAACGGTGTAATTATTTAGTGTTCGATAGAAAAAGAAGAATGATTTCAGAACCGAAAATCTCAAAGGCTGCCATTGATAGACCCTTGAATGCAGCTACTTGAAACTATTCCCTCATCTTGTTTCAGGTGTTGACTCTATGAATAGGAAGGCAGGGTTTCATCGCCTTCGTGTTTTTTTTTTTTTTTTTGTCAAAAAAATTGAAAAGTGTTCGAAAATTAGCATCAAACAATGATTCCACAACCTTGGATTTGCCCATTAGTGGAATGCACACATTTTTTTTTTCACTCAGTCGTTGAAACTCGTTGTTCAACCAGGGACAGATGTCTCACAACTTTTTTACTGGTATGAACTATGATCTTTACTACTACTTTGGTAGACACACAGTCAGCTGTTTCCCTGGAATATACTTGTTCATGACGTTTCAGTTACAGAGATAAAGGCGTTTGATTTAAAACTAACATTTAAACAAATTTACAGAAAAACATAACTATGGGGGCGTATTAATCAATGCCCCGTGCCGTTTAGGTATTTGTTGGTTGTAAAAATTGCCTGATTTTTTTATTTTATTTTATTTTGAGTGCTCAGACATGCCTTCCTGTACCATAGTGATCCATTTACCTGATTGATCTGATTCAGTCTGGTAAAAGTTTGTTCGTTTATTGTAGCTGATGCTTTCAGAACCTTCTCAAACCCATTACTGTCTGGCGGAATCTCTCAGTGGAAAGACTTGTCCTATCAGCTTTTCACCCAAGTTTGGAAGTAAGTTGGAGTATATTGCATTTTCCCTTTACTGCATTGTAGAAACGTCTTGTTATTTCTTACACAGAAGCTACTACCAACCATAAATTGTATAATTAGAAACATTTATGCCAAGTGGGGCAGAATTGGCTTCACCATAGTTACAAGTAATGAAACCCCACAACATGAAACACTGACCACTCAATTAAAAGCTTAGTGCAGCGAGCAACTCTGCTGGATCCTATTACATTTGAATTTTACATTTTGTTTAGACAGAAATAGGAACATTTCAGAAATTGACAAGATCTTTCACAGGTTTCCCATATTGTCTGGCACTATCCTTGTGATCCATAATAGGAAGAACTGTATTTTATTGTTCGGCGTGTTTGTTCCTTTTGACTTTTATGTCCACTCTGTATTTATTTATTTATCTGATTATTTAATTAATTTATTTATTATTTATCTATTTGTACAGCGTCACAACTGATACTGATCATTCCCATTAGCAGGATATGTTAGGGAACTGTAATTAATTACAAAGACGAATAGAGAAGATACTGAGTTGTGTTCACTCCTCATCGTACACATTAAATGATCATTATTTGTGACAGCTCAAATTTATGGTCATTAATGTCTTTTAATGTGCAATTATATTATTTTATGGGCCCAAATGTTCCATCGTTTGCCCTCCTATGAACAACATAACTGCCAGACGTGAACTTTGCTGTACATCAAATTAACTTGGAAAGTTCAAGTTCAGTCCAGCGGCTAAAGTTTTATGAAAGACTTTCTCATATAATATGCATTTATGGCGAAGGATCCAAGTCGATCCAAGTCGGCCATTTGACTTTATCCGCTGTTCAAAACGCTGTTGAATAATAAGACATGAGTCCATTTCCACAATGGCACCAGGGAATACAAATAATAACAATACTTTCCTTCGAGATATCTGATCTTAGCACTTCCTATTCTAATCTATCTACCTACAGGTGAGCTCAAGTTGCTGGATCCACACGTAAAAACACAGACAATTTCATTTTCTTCAAATGGCACAGCTAATCTCAGTTTCCAGATTTACGGTTATCCTCCACCTTCAGAATTCTTATTAAAAGATGTGGAAGGTTCTGCTTCTCGAAAGGTGAACATAAGTCTGTATTCTGTGTCTTACACAAGACGTGAGCTATATCTTTGCAGAGTAAGAGTGAACCTGGGACCTGGATTTAAGAATGGCTCTCGGCATTACATTCTGACAATGGCAAATAGTGTTGGTGATGGTTTAAGCATAGAGCTGAGGTTTGCTGGTTTAGGTATGGAACTCGATTTATTGATGGCATCCTTTTCTATTTTCTGCATGCGCTCATACCGTCTGATTATGGAGAACTGATTGATGTGCCAAAATTTAAAAAAACGACGAGATAAGGCTTCTGGTGTAGTTTGAGCACGCAGCTACACTTACATAATGTCTTATCTCCAGAATTATGATATAAGGTCGACATTTTGTCAGAGCAGTTTGTTTTGTTTTGTTGTTTTTTTTTTGCATTATTTTACATTGCATGTAACAGAAATCTATTTTCTCTTTTTCCAAAATCAAAAAACGCAAAGTAGCTATTATCCGCATTTATTCAGAGCTTTGAGGTGTCAGGAAGTGAATTACGATATTCCCTGCGGTAAGTGACACCCCCTAACCAACTCCTACCCTCTCCTTTTCTTAATGCCTTTATATTTTCATGTTGTTCAACTCTAGCGGTGCTGACTTCTCTCTTCTATTGGGTTTACTTCTCCTTCTTTTCTTCATCACCACCACCTGTCAAACAAGACGCTTTATTATAACGACTTCTAGTTAATGATTTGTGTAATAAAAACTACAGACTGATGGTGTTGTCAAATAGTTTTGAGTTTCATCACGTCACAGTTTCTGGTTAGAGCCATCTGTACTTCAGCATTGTTTATTATTTTGTGTCTCCTTTGTTAAAGTCACTTGGAACTTGACGTACAAACTAATGAATTATTTTTCCACCGGTCAACAACTTACGAATTGTCATGAATTATCATTAAGGAGATGCTTTTGATGGCATTTGGTTGTGATTTTTGGGGGTGGTCAGTTTGAACCTCATTCTTCCACCCCATACCCCAACCCTTCCCCATTTTTAGATCAAATAAATTTGTAATTCAAATTAAATTTATGTTCATCATCCATCCCTTCCACCCCACAGTATCTGCAGCTGATCCACTTGTGTCTAATGAGCTGATCATTGGCCTATGTGTTGGAGGTGCTGTGATATTACTCATCGTCTTCTCCGCTGTCTACGTATGCTGTTGTCGACATTGCAAAGGTGATAAGACGTCGAAAGGACGAAGCGATGACAGTGGTAGTCAAGTTCAGAGAAGTCACGGCCAACTTGATGAAAACACATTGGGCGACATTTCCGGTAAGCATGACAATGTTGCATGCAGTTGGTATCGTTATGACATTTCTTAGGGCATGAAATACTGTAAACCTGATAACGTTGGCAAACCAGAAAATACGACTCATGTAACATTAGCCTTATTGTAACAGTATATCTAATCATCTCCGGTTTTTGTAGTTCTTCCTAGAAATTTACTGTTAGCCTTATTCTTCGTCTTGTCCCGGTAATTATCTTTGTAACTTGTCCTTACTCTTCGGTAACGTATATCGCCCGACAATGCAACCAGTGGTAATTTCTTTCATCCCTCTTTTACACGTTATGAAGATTTAATAATGCCGTGCATCTTTTGCATACAATTCCTGTGCAGTTCTGAGCAGTATGCTACTGTACCTAGGAAAAATGACTATTTGTTTAACTTTTAATCATCGTATAAATTATTCTAGATATTTATGACACCAGAGCCTGTGCGATCTCGGTGAATTCAGAAATTCATACATTCATTAATTCGTCGCTGTATTGCTGGTATTATCTATCTTATTTTCTAAGCTAAACTACACTGAATGTTTCTGTTATCAGTCACCTTGTGTCTTCCTTCTTAATTCTAAACCTTATTGTTAAACAGTAGAATAAAATAATGTTGTATGATTCAACTTTTTCCCATAATTATCTGGCCAATTTTACAGACTTGTCGTTGTTTTTGCTTCGTTATCCCATTCTTAGATCTGCAAAAAGGGACGAATCTGGAACTTGGATACATCGATCCCATTTACGTGAGCGAATATTCGTGTTCATCACATACCTACATAGACCTTTACGACACAGTTCAAGAATAGTATGTCAACCCCACAGAAATGGAACCCTACAGTACAGTGCAATCCTAATATATCGACATCGGTGGGACCGCCTGAATTGTGTCGAATAAAGAGAAAGTCGAAACAGCAGATTAGTGGCGGAAAAAAAATGGGTTGCGGGGGGGGGGGGGGCGAAGAGATCAAACATGACCATTATGGGAAAAGTGTCTAATAAATAACGCAATTATGTCAATTTTTCTTTTAATTATGTGCTCGCGGTCACCCGTTCCTCCAAAATCATTGTTGTGTGAAGTAAGGATTTATTCCATAATGCTTAGCCCAATAGAAGTAATGATTACAACTAGCATTTAACTTTCTGGGAACTGTGAATTCTTAACCCCTGCCTGGAAATTCTCTATTTCTGGGAATTTTTTATTCTTAATCATTGGCTTTGTCAATTTTCTTGGAAATCTTCTTTCTTAGCCATAGACTGTGTCAGATATCTGAAAAATCTATATTCATAATCATTGATTGTGTCAACTTTATGGGAATTTTCTATTTTTAATAATTGATTACATCCACTTTGTGGGAATTCTCTATTCAAAATCATCAATTTTTTGTCAGCTTTGTGGGAATTCTCTATTTTTAATCATTTATTATGTTAACTTTGTGCAAATTCTCTTTTTTTTAACCATTGGCTGCTGTTTGATAGTTGTTTTAATCTCTGATCTCTGTCTGATTAAAGCATTCTTAAATGAAAATTGAAGCAAAGCTTGACTGCCTCCCATACAATTATGATTCTGCAAATTTAAACTCTGCTATCTCTTTTTCATTGCCACACACGATAAATGAAAACTGCTCTTTCCATGGGGGGATCGAATTATGAAATTGAAAAGGAGTTCTTGTTTGGTATTTTTACTTTGCTGTGAAAAATGAATAATAATCTAGAGAAAATCTTTAATTGGTGATGTTTGGATAAGTTTTAGATTTTCTTTTCTGATATTTAAAATACTGGCAAGAAAATGTGAGTTTAGGACACATTTTATGTAATTTTTCAAAAAAGATCAAAGAAATTCGCCTCTTTCATGAAACTCACTTTGCCTATGGATGTACCGATCAGAAAATATCAAGGTTATAGAAAATCTAGGATTGAATGCAGATAAAATGTGGCTATGCAAATATTTCAAAGTGCAAGAGGCCAAGGGCACTGACTTTCTAAATGCATTATGATAGTAGCGGATAATACTTTTATAAAATGCCTTAAAATCAGTTCACGACCACTACTAAATTGTATGCACTGTGTAGTCAACCAGCTACTTTATATGGCAGTTGTAGTAGGTATAATAGTTCTCTAACCTCTCTGCTTTTAGATACCGTGATTACTAGAATGAATTTTTGTGCCTCTGTATAGTTATATCAACTGTAACAATGCGGTTATTTGAAAATAGTTTCTGTTTAGAATTTGCTTTCTGGCTTTCCGATGACCACTCTGTTTGTTGTTTTTATTTCTATACATGGGGACTTTGAACCAGCTTTTTTAATTGTTATTTACATGTAGATAGCTTGATTTTGATTTTACATTTTCATTGTTTTGTTTGTTTGTTGGCCAAATACTTAATAATGCATTCTCGCCTTCACATGACCAAACACCAGATTGATCCAAACGTTTATTTGTTGTTTTTTTTATTACAATTAATAATGCCATTTCTACATTAGCGGATCATAAATGC